>KN805369.1:5867744-6120512 GCA_000818905.1 Trebouxia gelatinosa | reverse complement strand
CGCCTCCTGGGCGGCTCTCAAATGCATAATGTACCAGCAAACACCAATTCAGGACTGTGCAGTGCAGCTACAGCAGTGCGCTGGACACTAGCAAGCCTGTCATCTTGCACTTGCCTCACAGTGGTCATCACACAATTCAGAAGTCCAAACAGTGCAGAGATTCCCTTCTTGACAACCTGTGAGTGGCGCAGGTTGGCAGGCTGTGGACTAGCTTGGCAGACTACTACTTCAGAAGGGGTCTCATTGAGAAAGCCCGGGATGTTTACGAGGAGGGTTTGACCACCGTCACGACTGTCAGAGACTTCAGTCTTATCTTTGATACCCTTACGCAGGTACACAGTATCTTCCTTGACACACATGTGCCGCAGCATAAAGACTCTGTGGACTGCCTTTGACAGCTATATGCTATTGTGCTGTTGCTGGCTGCAAGATGGAAATTACGTCATGTCTTCAAATGTCAAGCATGACTTGTAGGTGGTAGAAGCCTGTCGTTGCTAGTGCTGTGCAGATCTGCTTTGAGTCCGAGTGTCATCACATACATGAAGTCAGTTCTCTACTTTGCTTTTTCTTGATCTCTTGCACGTCGTGCTTGAAGAGTGCAAAGCTTGTCAAGTCCATCATGCCATAAACAGTCACTTACTGTCCCCCCTGATTGCACTGTTGGCATGGGTGGACTGTAAGTAACAGAGCAGGAGCAACAAAAGTCTTTATTGCAGTTTGAGGAGAGCTTGATCAGCCACAAGATGGCTCAGATGGGTGATGAGTCAGACGGGGAGGGTGAAGAGGAAGTAGGGGATGGCCGAGACTTCTTACTGACAGATGATGCAAAAGACATTGACCTCAGGTGCCTCAATTGTCAATAATGTTTAAGTCTGCATGTCAGCATAGCAACAATCCGCATGAACACAAATCAGGGAGATCAACACTGCTGCAGTCAAGATGCAATCCGCATCAACACAAATCAGGGAGATCAACACTGCTGCAGTCAAGATGCTAACCACGGTGCACATGCAGTGACTGTATCATTGCATCGGAGAAACACTGCCAGTGGAGCAGTGTCTAGAGACCATTTGTTGACATGTGAAATGTGCACAGCCCATTCTCGAATTGGGTCAGTATGCAGCCAGAACCGNCAAGTGCACAGCATTGTATGCAGCAACTCATGCTTGTACAGTAGCCAAGCTCTGCCCTATTTACTGTGATTCATATGAAAGTTGGGGAGGGCACAAGTCCACCTGAGAGCAGTGATGTCTGTTTGAGTGTGTGTATGTCTGTCACAGGCCATGAGGGCAGCTGAGAGGGATTGGATGGCTTTAAGGCAGATTGTACCGCAGCATGAAGCTTTGCTCTGTCTGTTCGAGTGTGTGTGTGTGTGTCTGTCACAGGCTATGGGGGCCGCAGAGAGGGAGGGCCCCGTCCAAGGCAGGCNCAGTGGAAGCTGGCACAGGAGGAGAGGGTGAGTCATTGAAGAGGAAGCGCGGAGATGACATGGCAGACCTGGAAGCTGACTTGGAACCCGCACCAGGTACAACAGCACTTGACTCACTGTCACACGTCATACCTTAAGTTGACTAGATATTGTCACATGCATACAGTTGGCGCCATGCATCCCCACATTTGCTGACTATGCATTCCTACTTTTTAGCTATCAAGAGACATGCAAAGCCATCTTTGCCAAGCTGGCACTCCTCATCATACATCATGTTCCGCCTTGACTGCCTGTGTCCAGCAGCTCACAATGTATTGCCAGGGCCATGTTGTTGGTTTGCCAGGCTGCGTGGCTGCAGGTTGTCTAGGGACACTTTTGCCTGTGCTGTTTGGAAGACACAAAATTCACAAATTTGGTCTTGGTAGTCTGCTAGGTTGTTGCTACCATGCAGTCTGTTGCATAGCCACAGCTGAGCTGGCACATGTGTGGGTGCACTGTGCAATAGCAAATTGTCTGACATGTGACTACCAGCATCCTTTGGCAGTGAACAAGTGCTACAAAAGCATAGCAGCCTCAATGTCATGCTGACTGTGAGTGTCATGCAGATCACAAACTAGCTTAAAACGTCATGCTGAGCATGCTGAGCCACACCATGTGCTTGCAGTCCAATCACGGCTGCCTGGGTTCGTCAGTGCCGGTGTGATTCAGCAGAACCAGGAGGATGACAAATCTGGGAAATTTAAACCAGCTCAGCCTTCCATGGCGGCGAATCCAGAGGAAATGGAACTTGATGAAGAAGCAGAAGACCAGGATCCCGCTCAGGTGAGTTTTCTGCGCTTAATCTTGAGTGCATGCAAATTTGCAAACGTCCTCATTGCATCTATGGTAGTACCCACACATGACCTNCTGCAAGGAACGCTTCCTGTTCCGCTGTCGCAGCCTACTGTCATAGCCTGTTGTCCTAGCCACTGTCACAGTCCACTGTACGGGTCAGGCTTGCTGGGGATGGCAGCTTCTTGTTCAAGCTGTTGCCGTCTGGACATGAACTGCAGACAATGTGCACAAGATCGCAGCAGCAGAGCAATGTGAGAACCCTGTGAGCATCTGTTTCAGCCAGGTCTCGCTGTTTGCAAGACTCGTTCTTACCTTGTCTACAGCTTGTTCAATAGCATCTCTGCCAGCTACAATCATGCGACTCACCTACAGGTGCACACAGCATTGCTGTTGTAGATGCTGCTGAACATAGCGTTTGTGAATCTCACACAGCAGCTGCAACCTACAAGCTCTGGATCCTGCTCATGTCTAGCCAGCTCAAACTCCTGTCTGGCACTCTCACGCAAGACATCCCGCCTAATAAGTCATCACATGTTTGTAAGATGGAATTATGAGCAGGAACTGCTGCAGGACAGCAAAACCTGTGCAGAGCAGTACCAGGGTCTGCCCTGCTCGTTCAGCCACACAAAAAGACGAGAGTACCTCCACACATCCCGATACCTGTTGCACGACGATGCCTCTTATTCGGTTCTCACTGACAACAGTGTCTTGAACGCATGCAAACCTACAATTCAATGGCGTTAGCCCGTCCACTCTGTAACTGTCCAGGCGCTTTCCGCCGGTAGCTTTTGTCCTACAGTTCATTTACAACACTGTATGGCTGCAACGTATGTATTGCTGACCGCGATGCTTTGCACGCAGCACATACGAGAGTCCGGCCCAGCAAACCGTCAAGATCAGTATTGATGTGACGCTGTGGTAGTGCGCACAGATTTTGCAAAGCGCTACGACACGGGCGCCCCGCCGTACGCAGCATTCCGGACGTACACTTTGCTTGTGCCAGCAAGCCATGTTTCAAGTAAACAAGAATCCACACCTGACAAAACCCTTCCAACATGCTACAGCTAAGGAGTCAGTATACACTAACCAGCAAGGCTCTTGATTGTATTGTAAGGGTGGCACTTGCTGCAACAAGAAAAATGACTGACACGTATGTATAGCTTGATGAACCACAACCCCATGACCACTACTCGCAGAGTTGCTCATGTCATAGGTACTGCTGTCAATGGTGCTAGGCTGCTTTTGCCACTCTACAGACCAATTTACAGACCACCCTAGCTGCATGCATGCCCCAGTAGCCAGCGTACTGCTCATGTCAGCTGAGTCAATCCGTCCGAACCCACAGCTGTGCAATCAAGCAATCTCAAAGTCAAATAGTCATGAGCTTGGCGCTACATATGTTATCATGGTTTCATTCCAACTCAACGGCTCAGGCTGACATGCTACATTCATTGTGCATATTACTGCTGAGGTGCTGCACTGCTGGACAGCTTGAATGACAATGCTTTCTGTGCTGTTACCTTTGATGTAGTGTCCCTGGCAAATGCGTGTGCCAGTGACACAGTGCACAGGCAGAGGACTTTGTGTCGTCAGCTCTGGTGTAAGATCAGTGTCTGTACTGCAGCACAAGCTGCCAATGACCCACAGGCCCGAATTGCTGCACTGCTGAACATTATATCTTGTCGCAGTTGCCAGGTTTTCACACTCCGCTGGCATTTGGAGTGTATGCAGTCACCTGGTCTGTTGGCTGATATGACTGTGCAGCAGCAGCAGTGAAATGATTGCTGGATGGCAAAGGAACTGGTGGCCAGGGTATCGCATCAATGCCAACATCTGTCACAATCAGCATGCTAGTTGCAGAGGAGTGTTTTTCAGCCTGCAAAGATTTGCATTATGAGACAGGCTCAGTTGGGTGGACACAGTGAGCAGTAGCTTTTGTGCACACATGTACACATGACAGCAGTACAGCTCTGTGATATCATTGCTCTGCACAGATTTATCTCGACGGCCTAACTGTATTATGAAGCTCACAGGCTTTTGCAGCAGCCCTGCCCCACTTGCTGGCTACTCTTGTATGCCATCAGCGCAGACCTTACCCACCAATGACATGCACCCACATCAACAGCTACTCAGACGGCAATTCAGACAGCATAGACCTCAGCCGGCCACGAGTACTTGTGTGCTTTGTGCTTGAAGGATTGCTTGCGCATGAGGTCCATGCTGTGGTAAAAGTCCAAGTGTCCACTCAAGGCCGCTTGTGGGTTTTAGACGAGGTACATCTCTTCCCCACTTGGAGTGCCAGTGCATGCTGATGACGGCGCTCGTGGTCGGAGTATTGCAGACAGCTCAGCAATAGCACAGACCAACTTCAGGCCGCTGCTGCTCAGCACAGCCAACAGTCAGTCTTTATAGCAAACCCGCAATACCATTGATATTACGATTCNAGCACTTGTTGTCAGTTTGACTGCTGAGTGTACTGCAGCAGGAACAGCTTTTAGCTTGCCTGCACATACCAGCCAATATTGGCCATTCCTATGTCTGCCCTCAATCAGACTGACGTTATACTCTAGCTGGAACATGCTGTCAATGCATCATGACATCCCCTTGTGCTAGGGGTTCATGGCTGTGCTGTGTTGTGCATTTGGCATTTAATATGCGTGGCAACAGGGGACAACCTGTCCTACCATCTGCCTCTGAGTGTCATTAGTCCTGTAGCAGTGCTGCAACAGTCTGCATTGACCACAAAGCTCTTACCCCCTTTGTTAANGGTGGGAAGAAGGTGGAGACAATGTCAAGTACAGCTTCTTCAGCATGACCAAAGCTTTGCAGGCACTGCACAGCCAGGGCCTTGTCCACAGGTGTGGTTTGAACTTGCCAATTAGTATGCAGGGTTCTGCTATGGTCTCACACAAGCCTTGCTGCATGCTGACTGCTTTGTGCATGTGCTGAAACGCTTCCAATGCTGAAATGCATGCTATGCCTGCTTGCTTCACAGGCAGCAACAGCGGCAGTTTCTGTAACTTTGCTGGTCCTTAGCCTACACCCCATGAAGCTGCTGCAGGCTTAAGAAGTGGTCATGCAAGCACTTGTTCATNACATATCATGGTCAAAGGACCTGATGGCCGTTTTGGACGCAGCTGGCAGCAGCCTGAGAGAAAGGAATTTAGCCTATGCAAGTGCTTTGAATAAAGGCTTGTTGTTCGGAGTCACTCGTTGAATGCATCAAAGAGGCACAGCATGAGTGCAGTCACAACTCCTCTGGCCTCAAGCTGCCATTTCAATAGATGCATCCACAAGTTATTGTTTGGTGGCGTTCCTTTTNCTACCTGACACGCATTGACCATCATGCTGTGTGCAGGTGGTCTGCTGTCAGCCGTACAGAGCGTTACAGGAAGCGGTGTGGGGATGAAGGGGGAGCAGTTGTGGATGAAACCAACCCCATGCCAGACTACATCGACCCCGTGACCTTTGAGCCGGTTGTGACCCCTGCCATATCTCCCTGGGGTCATGTCATGGGTCTAGCCACTTGGAAGGTGTGCTGCATGTGCTGAAACACATGCTGACGTCATCTGTGGTGGAAGTCGAACTTGCACACTGTACTGTGCTCTACTTCTTGCTTGTGGCATACACAATGTCTTTTAGGCTGTTGGCTTGATCGCATCCATTGTGTGCCAATTGCTGCGGCCTGGTGCTCTGAAGCATCAAGCTTGAAATCAGCAGTTGCAAATCTGGAGTTGCATGTCAGAGCTTGAGGTTCTTGAGGGTGACCATGCAGGATTGCCAAGGCGCCACATAGGCTCACAAGCTGCAGGTGGTCAGTATGCATGCTTGATGTCCTGAAGCTGATTAAGATGTTGAGAATCGCACCCTGGTGGCTTCTGTTGTCAGGAACTAGTGTACATGCATAAAATTGTGTAAGCTGCACTTGTTGATCATGCAGTATGTGACTGTGTGTTTGAACATCTGCAGGCTGTACTGGCTGAGCAGGGCAAGTGTCCGTTCACCAAGAACAACCTCAGCTGGGAGCAATGCACCACTCTCAGTCTCAGCAACATTGACAGATATAGAGACCGCATCAAATCATTCCAAAACTAGTTTCATTGCGGGCAGTGTTAGCTCATNAATCATTGGTAATTGTCCATGTCTGATATATATACAGCTGTGCCTGTGACACCTGTCCATAGATGCTTCTGCTTGCTTATCTTACCGGCTTGTGGTACAGCGCTATGTGTTTCCAAGGCTCGCTTTGGCATGGGCATGCAAGAAGTTGACGCTTAGGTGCAGTGCTGTTGCCTGCAATAGCCGTGTTGAAGGAAGCTGCAGGAAGCAAGATGAAACTGCTCTCTCTGCTTGTGACTGCAACTACACTTTGTGCAGCCCACACACGAACTTTAGTATGACTGACTTGTGTGGGCTTGATGCAAGCTGAGCTACACTTGGCAAGCATAAGCAGGGCTGAAGGCAGAAGCGCCCTTGTCCAGGGCCAACTGGTTTATCCTGCATACAAGCGAAGCATTGCATATGTGCTGTCCTGCATTATGCTCGGTAATATCCTATGCTCAAGTCATGATGTTGGCATGCAGGGAGGGCACCTGGTCATCTATGGCTGCATGAGTGGGAAGGCCCCCACATGGCCCTGGCAGTCCTGGGTCTTCCACAACATGCAAGTAAGGTCCCATCATTCACTATATTGTCATGGCAGTGCGCAAGCTGTATTGGCAGTTTCATGACTGTTCGGCATAGCTGTGTTGAGTGGATGACTCAGAAGGTTTTCTGGATCTTCTCTTCCATGTGTATTCCTGTCCAAGGTGTAGCGTGACTGTTCGCGTCTTGGTAACAAGGAGAGACTTAGCTGTCCGTTTACTCTCTCCTGCTGCTGAGGCATGCTTGTCTGTCTTTGCTGCATTGTGTTGCTTAACTGCGTGCTCAACATGATCACAGTGCAATACAATAAGCATGGCGTAACCTGATGCTGCTCAAATGTGCTATGTCATGCACAACTGGCGCTGCAATGCCTGCTGTACACAGCACCACATTGACATGCCTGCCTTGATGCTGGGCATTGATAACTGTTGGCAGTGATGACACCGTCATGAGCTGCAGTTCACAGTGTTGTTCTGCAACATGTATATGTCTGCTGTATGTTTGCACCTGCGCTATGCATGCAAAGGTAGAGCCACAATGGCGTATGTCAACTTGCCAGGGCACAAACTAATCTCACCTGTCCCTAACACCACATGCTTAGGTGTCTGTCAGACAAACCATGGTTGCAGCTGGCAGAGCTCTAATCTGCAAAGACACAAGCATCTCCTGTTTGTGCATCACCAACACAATATGTATACATGTGACATCACATTTGCCAGTTTGAGCATGCGCTGTGCTTTCTTAGGTGTCAGGCTTCAATCTACGCAAGTGGATGACTGGAAACAGCAAGAAGGTACCAAAGATGCTGGAAGCTCTGGGGCGGCTGGTAGCTGCTGACAAGCTGAAGCTGGATTACACAGAGTAAGCAGTGGCACTTGATGTTATCGTCGTCACACTGTTCCACACAGACACCGTGCACATTGCATATTCATTGAGCACAGCTTGAGAATTATACATGGACAAGCTGTTGAACATAGAGTGTCAGGTCCTCACCACCCAAGCATGCCTTGTCTGCGAATGTCAGGGGTGGTCTGCCAGTGCATCAGTACCTTGCCATATGCCACATTAGGCACCTTGCATGGGTTTGATAGCCCTGAAATGTATACAAAGGCTTCAACTGCTTCTTGCAATGTTTGCGTCTGTATATGTACCAAATGAATCATTTTTCTCCAACAACCTGACTGCGGCCATACGTCCCCCAAAGAGTTGACTGCAATCACTGTTGCCGCACCTTGTGCTTGCTAGTTGTGTGTCACATTCTGTGATCAGCACACTTTGCCAATCTCGCCATGCACCTGTGTACCAACCTGTTGGACCATGTTTCCATGTTCAGAACCGTGTTCTTACATGACTGTCTGTGTATTTGACTGAACTTGCATTTTCAGGAACAAGTTCTCATCTGAGTTTTCAGAAGCTTTAGACCATGCCCTCAGCAGTGGCAAGGAGACCAAGGTGCTGATGCACTTGAATGCTGTTGACACAACAGCTGAAAGTGCATGAGCATCGCATGCCATCTGCAAACTGACAGCAGAGAGACTCCACATCAAGGCCGGCAAAATTGCACATTAGTGCAAATGATGCACTCTAGTAAGCAGCTAGTCTAAGCTTAGCTGTTTGGTGGTCGACAGTGTATGGCACTGCCTGACTTTGTAGCAGATAGCTCAGCTGTCACCGTAGGTGGGTTCTGTTTCACCATCAATTACACATTGCCTGCCAGAGCTTCACACACTCAATGCATAGCAGCAAAAGTTGTAAACTCATCATTCACGGCTTAGCAAAGTATAGGCTCTGCTGTGCTGGGTGCATGCGACCAAGTGATGTACCACTTCCAAGTGTACAAATTGCTGCTTGCGCTTGCTCCTTGTGTACACACCTGCCAGCCTTGCTGGTGAAGCCAGATAATGTATGCCGTAAGTGTAAACACCATCAGGCACTACATGTTGCACCCAGCTTGACCTTTGTCTTTGGTCCTAAGCAGCTGACCTCACTGGCTTGCCACAAACAGCACCTTGTGAGCAAGATACTCAGCACTCAAGGCCTCACTCGTCGACCCCTGCAATGTTGCCAAATCAGCAACAGTGAGCCAGTCTCTGACACTCAGCCGGCTCTCAATCCATTTGGTCACTGGTTTTCAGCAGTGAGGTGACAAGAGGCAAAAGGGGATGACCAGGTTCCTGTTGCGCAGCAGCTTGTGATGAAGCTGTATGCCACTGCTGGAGGTCCTGCAGGCATTGATACCATGCTCACGGCACAAAAGCGCATAACTGCCAGCATGACACTGCCCCAGGTGCTGTAATTGGCTCAGGTCTGGGCATGCCTGTGCACAGTGCATGTATCACGCAGGTAGACAGCTATTGCAGCGGTGCCAACCATAGTAGTCTGAAGTGCAGGAGCCTGCAGCATGTTCCTTTTGACAGTTGGCGACTCAAACAAGCATGCATGTTGCTTGCAGCTGATGCAGGTAAATGGCTGCACAACAGCACACAGACGCTGATGCACAAGACCAACCTGACATAATTGGAGCCATGGTTTGCTCACTGTCAACCTGTTGTGACATTGTGTAATTGCTGAGTCCTGCCGTGCTATACAGGGCGTTTCTCTCAGCTTTCCTTTCTAGACGTGCAAGCCTGTGTTGAGCGCCTAGTAGGTGTGACCTATGCTGACTGAGTGCCAACGTGCCCTGAGACAGTAGGCTTACCTGGACTGTATCAATGTCCTGTAGGGTTGGTAAGGTGTGTATGGGGGCAATTCGCATGTTCAGCTGCTGGGCCTGTCTCATAGTCTGCTGCAACACCTTGTCTGTACTCCACTCAATGTTCTGCAGCACCAGCAGTAACTTCCACTCAAGTCAACATTGGCGTGCTGCACATGCGCAAGGTGAATGTATGCAACAATGCCCACACTTACTGCGTCCATCAAGACAAAAAATCGAAATTCGATGCATACAGCTCAAGACACAACGAGTGCAAGCCAACATGCACACGAGCAATGCCACATGGTCATAATTCTGTCGTGCAACCTGACATGGCGTTGACGCTGACCTGGAAAAGTTCCAGAGGTGCTCTTGTGACACCGATCAGATAATATCCACCATCAACAGCTGGGCCTAACACTACCTGCAGACAGTGCTGGTGGTTATATACCTATAAACATAATGTATATAGATGTATAATTAGTCTGTACTATCATACAGCTGATACTGTTTATGCCACCATGAGCACCAACTGCTGCTGGAAGCGTGGAGTGTGTCCATGTCTTGCTGCATGATGTTGGGGGAGGCATGCAAGCTGCTACTTATGTGCAAGCTACTACATGTGCATGCCCCCAACCACACTGGAGCCTACATATGGTATGGCAACACACCTGCAGAGGTTTTTATTGCTGCAAGGGCACAGGACACACATTGCTGTTCACATCATGTGAACATATGTTGACAGTAAGTGTGACAGCCATGACAATGTGAGCTGGACCGCAAGCAGCCACATGGGGATCTGCGAGCGGGAATGTGTCCTGATAGGGTTGCACGGCAAGCCGTTCAGCAATTGTGCTGGCTTTGCAGAAGTGTGAACTCCAGGCCTTGCAATTGACTCAGAATTTGTGAAGACATGTCTGCTGTTTGTTGGGGAGGTGTTGTGTTAGTGTCTGAAATGTTCAGCTTGCAGCTCAAGTGCTGCCTCGAGGGAAGCTTGAGGCTGCAAGCAGCAAGGATGCTGAATTTGATCATCATGCTGCGCATATTAAGGACACAGGACATTGGAGTTGCAGGTTGCATGCATCACACAACTAGTCAGCTACAGGGAGGCGCAAGGAGGCTAAAAGTACCTCATACTGATCCAGAGCTGCCACTGCATCGTCAATGACTTGGCTGCTGATGTCAGGGATGTCAGTACCAACCACAACAGCCTGTGCCAATTGCATGAGAGGCGTTAATTCTGAGTGCGTGTCAAGCATGTGCGTGCATAAAGAGGCAGTGCACAGACACTGTGTCCCTCACACTGTGCAGTGCAAGCTGTGCAGCGGCAAAGTTGGAGTCCAAGCACAAACAGCAAATGTTATAAAAGTCAGCCTCTCTCTCTTTGAAGCTCAGGGGACTTTCACCTGCTGGTGCGGCTATACATAGGGACTGCTGCCTTGTACCTTGGCTATACCATCTTGCTTGAGTGTTGATTTCAATGCTGCCTGCATTCTTAGCCCAAGGTCTGATGTGCTTGCCTGATGTGTGCAGGGCAAGTCCTGCATGATGCAGCACCTATACATATGGTTCCATGCAGCGCATCGATGCATGTGCAACTGAAAGTAGGAACAGAAGCTTACGAGGCCTCTGCTCATCAACCATTTCTGCATGCTAGGCACTTCATCGGTGACCGAACAAAGCACACGGCTGTGTGCTGTCAATGATCTAGCAGCAACGAAAATCGGTGAGTCTTGCTCGTTTGCAAAAATGGGTACACTTGAGCACTACCTTGCACACTGTCGGCATATATGTTCTGCGCAAGCTGCATAGAACTCTGACGCTGCTTCAGCACCTAGACGGGCAGCCAGTCTGGTTTTGACCTGCCCGGGCACTGGCAATCTTGCGAACACGTCGACCTGTGCATGTGCAGTGGCCATGCAACCTAAGCGCAGACAGAGCGTTGTCGTAGACTGGCCCCTGAATTGTACAACTGGTGAGGGAAAGTCATGTCAGCATTCATGCGTGAGTACCTCATAAGAACGAGCAGGCTGACAAAAGCAAGGTCTTGCATGTGTGACTTGACATGTACACTCACACCTTCGTCAGGAATCAATGCGCATTTTGGTGTGGGGTCCCTGCACAGTGAGTCACAGCATTACGTGTGGGCAGCAGATTTGCAATGTAAACACTTGCGGCAGACGTAGTTTTGAGAGCGCAGGAGGTGCAGAGCAGTGGGGCTCAACAAATATACGCATCATGACCTAAAGTGAAAGAGTATCAGTAAAGGAGAAAGAGGCCAGGGGAGGGGAAGGATTTTGAGGGAGTGGGACCAACCTGCCAGAGACATTTGTGCGGCATTACCAGTGACAACGCCCACGCTGAAGCACTTTTCACGTATCAACACACCAGAAGACGAAATGGACGTAGTAAGCAAGCTAGCTTGATATCAAAGTGTTGAACATGATATGTGTTTACTTCATACAGTATGTCACACACCATGCACAGTACACCCAAGCTGACAGACGAGTGCAGAAAAATGTCACTGTCAAAAGTGATGCCTACAGCTTAGGCTGCTGGACTGGTGTCATGCTCAAATATATTGCTGCGTGCAATTTCTGACGTAAGCTGACAATCAGGCTGTTGATTGCAAGTTTGCGATTCAATGGCATCTTCACCCAGTGCTGAAGTCCAATGGTGGGCAGCATGGTTGCATCAGGCACTGTGTCAGTTGCAACACCCAACATTGGCAGATTGCGGCTGGCAGCCAATTGCGCAATGTCCCGTACAGCAAATGTATGCGAGTCACATGCTATGCTAGCAGACACAAATAGAATCGCACTGGGCGGTCCAAGTCCCAGCAGGTCTTGTGACAGCTGTCGAAGTTGCTGGCGGCGGTAAACTGCCCTCAAGCGGGCTGCCAGACTTGCATGCTTGTGTTGCATGCTAGACCCCAGCATTTGCAGCAACACCATGTACACACAAGACACCAAATCATCAAATGGCACATGTACTGAGCTGACATGCACATATCTGACACCTGCTCTGGCTGCATCTGACATTGGCACACCGCCCTGCTGCCCAGCAGTACTGCTGTTCAACACCTTCATCTTGCTAAGGCCTTCCTTCAGCTTTTGGCTGAAAGACTGTGATGGTTGTTCAGACTGCACACCTTCTGGCTGAAACTTTGTTTGAGGAGAGTCGCCATTTGCAACAAGTCCATGCCAGACAGCATGACAGAAGGCATCATCTGGCCCTAAGATCCAAACAACTGGCAAGCTCACTTGCACTGCATGTTGTTGTGTCAAAAAGTCTGTCTGTAACCTCAATGTGAGCAGCTCAAGCTTCTGATTCCCTCTGCCAGCTACCAATGACGGCTGCTGATGCTGCTGCTGCTGGTGCAAATCACTCAAATTTGTGGTCCCTGCCATGTTGTGAAACGCAGTCTCAATGGCCTGCTCTTGTAGCTTGTCTATCAGCCTCTGCAGCAGACTAGCAGGGACTTCAGCCTCAAACAGCAATGCCGCAGGCGGTGTATTGGCATCACTCTGCGATGGCTTTGCACTTATCCCAAATATACGCTGCCACAGCTGACCCGTGAAACTGCCAAGCTGCGTGACTGACTCAACAGCACCGTCAGCTGAGCTTGCAGGGCTGGCAGCACCAGCACCAGCGCTGGTACTGTTCCTGCCAGTGTTGACCAGGCATGCTTTGCACCAAAATTGCCCCAAAACATGCAGCTGTGCTTTGATGGGCATCCCATTGGCACTGCCCCGCACATTGATGGACAACCAAAGTTTGAGGCCATCCCTTTTCCCCACAGCAGGAGGCCAAAGGAGATTGCCAGAAGGCAACCATTGCCTTGGTTGTGAAGCAGAGGCTGGACCAAGGTGCTGTTGTTGCTCTGGAGCTGCAGACACACCATCTCTCAGCGTGACAGCTGCTGCGCTGCTACCCATCTGCGTTTGCTGCCGCTGCTGTTGGGCACTGGCTCGGCCCGTTGGCATGCTGTCAGTCTGCGGTGCAGTCTCGCTACCCTGCTCGTCAGAAGTCAGATGCTGCTTTGGCAGCTCGGCCGCAGAATTTGTGGATTGTGCAGCGAGTGACGGGCGCCCTGGGTTTTCTGNACATCCTCATTACTTACAAGACAGTCATGCCCTGGCAGCGTTGGCTTGCATGCTTTACATACACAAGTGAAGAGCATTGTGCATCAGCGTCAGCTTGGTCAATCAGATGACGGTTCTCTCCTGTCCGCAGACACAGAACAGCACACCTCACACCTGCAAGTGTATGCATGCAAGTCATTGCTCCGCATTGCATGCCTGGGGGACTGACCTTGAACCGTGCGCTGTTCATGGCCATGCGACAGGTGTCTGGGTGAATGACAAAGTCGAACACCATGCACTGAATTTTGTGCCTGTCTTCACCCTCCTTGCATGGGCCCAGTAGTAGTGGCACACTCCAGACTAAGCCTGCCTTTGCATCCTGTCTGCGCTTACTGGTAGCTACAGCAACCTGCACAGAATGCATTAAGATAAGGTCTGAAGTTTTCGGCGAATGCTGAAGCCTACGACAGCAAAACATAAAAGCTAGAGGTGTACTATGTAAAAGATTATCACGGACACCATGATGTCAGATGAGCTGACAAACCACGCACCTTCTCTGATGTGCATACATTGATGAAGATCTTTTGGCCAGATTGCTTGTTGGCAGTCTTGGCTACAAAGCCAACCTCCGGGAGCACCAGTTGTGAACCCTTGCGACATGCCTCCTGAGATCTGCCTTCCCGTTCCAACTGACGCAGGTACAGATCCTGCTCTGCTTTCGCCNATTCTGTTTATTGTGTCCAGACTATTGTCCTCTTACAGTGCTGAAATACATGCAGGCACTACGCAAAACTTGGCAGATCATAGCCTAGCCATCATGGATGCTTTGTTTGCACCTTTTGATGAAGCGACTTTCCCAAGGCAACTGAGTGTTCCGCAGCTGACTAAGCTGCTAGAGTCACCACTTGCAACGCGTGTCCCTTTGCCACCATCAATCTATCAAAGTGTACATCAATTGTATCCAGACTTATTTGTTCAAGAGACTACTGGAACAGCCCCTTTGCTTGCTCCAACCCTAGTGAAAGCTTTGCAGACACCTTGGCCAACAGGATCTCCTACTGAGCTTCTCTATACCCCATTTTGGGCGACCGTCGGGTATGGTCTACCTGAAGTCATTGGTCGTCAGCTGGGCTTGAATATCTCTGAAAGCAGGTGGGTTGCCACTGAGAGGGTCCTGTGCCTTGAAGGAGCACCGATACATCTGAAAATAGCAACACTCTGCAGGGACAAAGAAGATGCCAGCATCACCATAGCTGACAAGCGTCGCGATTACATGCAACATTTGGACAATGTACTGGTGGTTGGTGGTGAGGACAAGCCCAAGCGGGAACTTATGCGGAAAGCTGTTCAAGAGCTCTTAGACAAGCACAAGGGCGCAAATCCTGCAGTGTATGGCGACTTGGGTTACTTGATCTNCGCTGCTGATGCTGCTGTGGTGCTGGACACAGTGAGGGGACGAGATCCTGGGGACCCCTCTTCATTTGACGCTGACTTGCAGGACCCTTTCAGCCTGAATGTGCAGAGCCTCACTGTTGGCGTGCTGCCTAACACACCCTCCATTGTAAGGCTCCATTGGGCAGCTTGGCCTGACTTAGGCTTTTGTTTATACAACGCCAAAACAGCCTTTTCTTCAAAGGCACTGTTGAGTTCCCCCAAGTGTGGCACTGAGCATGACATGCATTGTCGTCATGAGAGGTATTTGATCGTGCAATGCGTGGATATTGCAGGGCACCATGCTTGCATGCAATTGCGCTGCATACTGTCTGTTGTGCACATATGCGATAGGACCACGCTTGCACTTCACAAGCAGCCTGTTGTTGTGTTAGTGAAGCAAACATAAGTAGCAGTTGTGCAACATCATCTGGTCAGTTTTTTGCATTCTTTGTCTGTGCTGGCATTGCTCTTGACCCACACTTGCTTACTGGTTATGTGACTGATCTGACAAGCAGGAAAGTTCGTCTCACACACATCACCGCTGTGTGAAGCTGTGTCTTGCATGAACCTCTGTACCCCCTGACTGTCACCTGCATGCAAGCACATGCTGATAAGGGCAACCAAGATATGCGTCATGTCAGCTGCTGTGCTTGAACCTGTCCACCAAGCCTCTCAACATTGAAGCTTTTGCGCTGCAACACAATGCCGCCTGAGGCATGTTTTGCAACTATCAATGTGTGAAGGTTTTGGCGTAAGCCTCAGTCTTGATGCGCTGCTGTAGGAACTTGTGTGAATGAGTCCCAAGGCTGTNGGTGATCAGTCTTGATGGCTGGCCAAAACCTGGATCTTCTTCTTCAGCATGCTGTAGTCACGACAGACTAGAGAACAGTGCAGGATCAGTACAGCACGCTTTGCAACAGCACAGCACAGCACGTATAAGCACAGCACAACACGTGTAGCACAGCACAGCACAGCTTTCATGCCTGCATCTGTTTGGCATGACAATATGCGACTGTTGACACAGCACATTCACAGCAGGGCACAGCACAGAAGAGAAGCTCATCATCAAAGCATGGTGAGCACTCAGCACACCACAGCGCAGCACACTATTGCACAGCACAGCATGGCACCGCACAGCACAGCACCTGTGCCTTTACGCAGTAGGCATCGCCTTGACACACTGCATGTCTGCAATGTACATATCAACATCATATACTTGAGCCACAGAATGCTCACCTTGAGATTCCATGTCTGGCTTGCTGCCGAAGTGATTCAGCCCACGCTTCTATTGCTTGCGCGCCAGGTACAACTGATTGTGTATGATGAGATCCACTATCTGAGGGACAAGGAGAGAGGTGTTGTCTGGGAAGAAAGCATCATCATGGCACCCAAGACTGCACGCTTCGTCTTCTTATCAGCCACGATCCCCAATGCTCGCGAGTTTGCTGAGTGGATTGCCAAGACTCATCGCTCACCATGCCATGTGGTCTACACTGACTACAGGCCCACGCCACTGCAGCACTACCTGTTTCCTGCTGGGGCAAATGGTCTGTATATGGTTGTTGATGAGAAAGGTATGCTGCCTGCATTGTCAGAAGCTGTTGACATGCTGCNGCCTGCCGAGTGTTGTCATAGTCAACGTAACCCACTGCTATACTGGCGACCAGCATCATTTGCATGACTTTCATGTGTTTGATACTGCATTGGGTGTGCTCATCAGCTTTGTTAGTGTAGTTGCTGACAGTGCTGCTGCTCATGATGCCATGCCATACTGACTCTGCAGCAACACAAATGAGAGCTGCTCAGAAGCTTCCCAGAAAGATGCACATCGCAAGCACACTACTGCACTCTAACTACACACATCACGAGCAATTTGAACAGTCACACTTGACTGAGGTCAAGGCATTGGACACAGCAAGCAAGCATGCCAACAGCGAAATGGCAATGCAGGCAAAGGATGCAGACGGCAAGCTGGTGGCAGTCAAAGCCCTATCTCTGCAGAGCATGTCAGATTGGAAGCAACTGGACCTGTTTCAGCGTGAAGCTGCCACATTGAAACAGCTGCAGCATCCTGGCATCCCTCAATATGTAGCTGACTTTGAGGAGGATACAGAACAAGACCGCGGGTACTTTCTTGTGCAGGTAGGCATGTTCCAAGGCTGCATGGCCCACAAAACAACTCTCGACTTGTCAGACGCGTAACATCCGCCTTAGCTGCTAGCACGCCCTGTGTTTCCTGTATGAAATGTACACATTCTTGAGCGCTGTATGATGCATGTGGCAACATGCATGCACTCAACTGATGGAGGTTGCATGATTGCAGGAACTGGCACAAGGCAAGTCCCTGGCAGATTTGGTCAAGGGTGGCTGGCGCGCTGATGAAGAAGAAGTCACTCGCATTGCCAAGGAGCTGCTCAGCATTCTTGACTACTTGGCCAAGAGACGGCCAGCAGTCACTCACAGGTCCCACACCACACCTGTTTAGGAGCTTGTATTNGCCCTTGACAATTTGTAGGAGCAGCTTGTGCAGAAAAGGTGCCTTTCTTTGTGTGTATGGCAAGGCCAAGCAAGCCTGTCGTTCATGAGCGTTAGTATGCTTGTTGGCACCAATCAGGAGGACATGGCAGACACTGCTTTGACAATGCTGCACTCTCGGAGGGGCCATGCTGGCGTTGGTACGGCCTTATGCACAATCTGCAACAGGCTGGCCGAAACCAATGATATGTAAAGTCGGCAATTCGCGATTCAAAGCTCACGCCGTGAGCCTCGGTGAGCTTTCCATCCGGTGACATGACCAGACTGGACCACAACGATTCACTGAAACGTAGCTACGCAATGCGAAGGTATGGCACTCTCAAAGTGGTCTGCCTTGACTCACGGCACTGCATAGGCTGACTAGTGATCACAACGCTCTACAACAGTCCACGCCAGTTGCCGCGCATAAACCGGGTCTCGGCGATTGGAGGCCTGAGACTCCACATACCTGGGACAGGTGACAGCCGTGCTGAGTCGTCCTGCATCACTATCAGAGTTTTGCTACAGCTCGGCAGCTGAAGTCTTGCATGAGCACTAACACGGAATTGCACTGTCTATAGTTAGCGAGTACAACTCTTCTCAATGTGGCTGTTTGATGTCATCTGGCGCCGCACTCTGGAAGCTGCGCTTCGAAGTGTACATAGCGCCACACTCATCAGGTAAAAGGACGTCATAGACACAACCTGCGATTTGCATGCTGCTTTGTGCATTGCCTGTGCAGCATCTATNCACCTCTCAGCTTCAGCACAGCCACATGAGCTGGAGGCTGATAGGAGCTACAAATGAGGTGGCTGTGCCAGCGCTGGGAGGCTAGCAGCTGGCCGGCTGCCTTTGGCTGGCTGCAAGTATTGCTATGATCAGTGGACAAGCTCACTTAGTTGATGTTGCTGCTACATGAGGTGGGCCCCACCACAACACATCACAAGACCTTGCCTGGAAGGCCTGTCTTCTGTAATTGCGTGCCTGAGTGCCAGCCTTGCTGATGGCTCTCTCGCTGCTGGAGTTTGACGCAATCCTGTGGCATCACAAGGGCAGAGGGACATTGTAGATACATGATACATGATAGGTGTGGCATTTTGCAGTGAGTGTGAATCAGTGAGCGCACAGACGAAGAAGCGACACAGTGTACATATACTACAAAGGTGAGTTGTGATTGTTGGTGCAGTATTTGTCGACTGATCTTGTCTTGAAGGCCTCTCACTTCAGGGCACTTCAAGACCCCAATCAAACTTCACGACCCTTTCTAATTGTGGTCAGTGTCCGTGTTCTTGCAGCAAGGTGTAGCTGTTTGCAGGAATCATTGTCTGACAGGCCATAGACTGTCGATACCCGCACAGTGGGCATCTGTGAAGGGTTGTTGCAGTCAGTTGAAGACATTACTGACGTTGACTGTACACGGCTGGCTCGTTGAAATATACCAAGATGTAGTACCCTCCGGTATGTGCGAGGTCAATACAGCACCACCCTATCCGACCATGTGCCAGTAGAGAGGGTCGCCGTTTTGTTTGACTTGCGCGACCCCGTCAAGTTCAAAAGGGTCGAGCAAGTCAATGAGAGCGCCGACCCTCAATTGGCATCAGTTGGTCGGACAGAAGTCATACTGTATTGATCTTGCATACGGGCACGCTAACGCATATACGTGCTTTTTGCAATTGCCACTCGAGTGCATGCATTGCACACTAATGCATGCATTGCAAACGGCGTTTCGAGCTCATAACCTGGGTGTTTGCGTTGACATAAGGTTTCAGCAAGTCATCGAGTCCACGCTGCACAACAGCCGAAACAAGCATGTCGTTTCAAGGCAACGAAAGCTGCAATCAGTGGGAGGCATGGGATTATTGCAGGCTGGACGTCGACCGCTTGAGGAAGCGAGCTACATTTTATGCTCAAAAAGCTGGAGCAGAAGCAGGGACGATAGGTGTGCACGCGAGCATAGCGCGGCAGGGTTCTGTATGGCCGTATATAGCCGGTGATGTAACAGGTGCATGCAGAGGCTTTGGATTCGATGCTCAAGAGCAACGTTGGGCGCCGTTTGGCTTCGCTCAGCCAGCCTCAGCTTTTTGATGCGCTTATCAATGACGCATACAAGCCAAAGATGCACAAGATATATGCCACATACTTGAGAGGTGTCACAGTTGACTTTGCCCTGAATGTGCGCCGCAGTCCCTTTCCACTCAGGAAGATTGAGCAACAGGTGAGCATGCAGGCTCTAGAACTTTGTGTTACGTTTTGCNGCTAGTGATCAAGCCTGGAGACTCTGAGATTGCCCGCCTCAGCATCTTACCCCTCAAGCCGGGCCTGCTCAACATAGTGGGTCTGGAGTGGGTACTGAACGGTCAGGCCCGGGGCAGGAAGATGTTTGAGGTCAAGAAGCCTTCACACCGACGAAGTGGCTCCAAGTAAGCTGGATTTTGGATGCTGCTCTGAGCGTGTTGCATTCTAGTGCACGCTTCCTGAGCCTGAAATGAAATGTTTTCCGGTAACTCACCATGCTAGTGCGCGGTATGATGTAGGAGCATTGCAGTGAACATGGTGTGTCATCTGTCAACAGGGGTGCAGACTTGCGTACTCACAAGCGCTGGGTATGGGTTCAGCTTGTTTGGCCAGTGCCCTCATGTCAAATCAGGCGCACGATGTGATCTGACAGGTCATGCGTCTAGTTTGCCAGCATGCACGCGCCTGATGCACCTGCTACTTGCTTGTTCATCACTGTCATAATTCATGATGCAGGCTGCCGGGCCAAAACAAAGTTGACAGGAGCGCCAACCAGTGTTTGTCCTTCAACATCATACCTGCTGCCGCTAAGCTCGAGGTAAGTGGCCAGCCTCTGTTGCTGCAACACCTTGGACAGCTGCCGAGCAGCAGACAAGTATTTGCAGGAGCAGGGGCTTCCCAGCTTGAGCTATCATGGGGATGTTCCCCTGGACGGGCGGCGTNCACCTCTACACGGTGCATGTAACAGGGCGCAAACTCAGATACGTAACATGCTGGTCCTACAGCTGGTCCTATAGCCGTGACAAACTACCATGCTCGTTGATGGCTTGCTCTTAGCTTATTTGTGTGTTGTACAACAAGATGGGTAGCAGTGATACTCATGCCAGCAGCATGTGCAACTTCTGGATGGCCATTGTGAACTTGCTCATTAATTTGCCGAACTGCAATTTCAACAGGCAGGAGGCAAAGGGAGATGAGGGCAGTTGTCTATGCCAAGCACACACCTATCCTTGTCTTGTCTTACCTACAGTGTCTCGGGTGAGCTGGTAGGGTTGCAGACCGTCTGAGAAGTTGTAACAGCCGATGGTGGGTCTGAAGCTGTACAGCCCCTGAGCATTGCCTGGCAGCCTGCATGAGCCTGCAGCCAGCAACAGGCTTCAATTGTGAATCTTAGCTGAAGACTTGGACCAGCTTTGCAATCCTTATGAGCAGAATGTAGCAATGCTGGTGCTATTTGCACACATAGCCTGGTTGCTGAGTTCACTTTTGCAGCTATATATGAAACCACTCGTCTGCTGTGCAAACACATCAAGCACTACCCGCTTGCAATCTAGCTGCATAACACAGGCAACCAGAAAAAGCTATGCCGCTCAATATAAACACACTTACTCTCAAAAGCAGTGTGTCACGAGCTGACAGCACAGTGTTTGATCAGGTGCTGGGGAATTGATGCAGCAGCTATATATGAAACAGGGCATTGCATGACACAATGCACACAGGGGTCGCAGCAGGACTAAGACACAGATACTGCAGGTCCATACTCAAATGCACTGGATAGCAAGGCGGTGAATGATACCTCCAGTGTCTTCACAAAGAGCCAGAGGGGCGACTCGAGCTGCAACTGCCACAGCACTGCCAGAGCTGCTGCCTACACACACACACTCAGAATATGTGGACCGCATTTTGCATTGGCGGACTGTATAAACTTGTCTGAGTGTCATTGAGGTGTATGTTAGTGGGCTGCGGTGGACTTACAGCTTGACTGCTGCTCTTGTCATACCATTGCTCTATATGCAAGGACAGTGCTTCTTCTTGTTTGAAAAAGGTGCTGTGAACCTTGTCACGCACTTGGTGATACTACTTGCAAAGCTCCATTGTGCTTTGTATGGAAGGACAGTACCAACTCCCTTTCTTGAACAGTGCAGTCAAGCTTTTCAAGCAGCTGGCGGTAACACATGCATAGCTTGACGGCAACGCCTAACATAGTTCCACATTTTGTGTACACGTGAAACTGCATGCATGTATATTTGTTTGCAGTACCATGCAAAGTTGCATTCACAATTCAGCTCCACAAAGATGTAGATGCACANCGCACTTTCTGTGATGCAGGCATCAAGCTGAAGATGCGTAGCTGACTCCCGCTATAAACATCCCACACTTCAACTGTGCCAGAGCCTATAGTATGCAGTTTCAAGGTCAATAAGGTGGCTTGCCAAGCTAGATGCACGGTGTACCACATCAAGCTGTTGCTACTGTTGCAAAGATCCATCAAACCTCAAACTGACACATGCGAATGCCCAATAGTATGCTTTGCTATGGGAGCTTCTCTTGAAAGGGCTTCCACAGCATTTGGGCAGAAGAGCCAACTTGGGGAACTCACAATGCCGCTGCAGGCTGCACACAATGCCCAAATTCTGGCAGCAATCATAGGCTGCTGAATTTCTGTTTCTGAAGTGGATCGCAGCCAGGCACGCACTGATGATACAGCAGATCTGCAAGCTCTGCTGATGCAATGTTCACAAGAGATACTAAACAGTGCAAATCTGTACAAAGATAGGAACTGGGCATCGCGGATAGGCACAAATGGCGGGCATGGTAGACTTGCAGACAGATGCAGAGCGTTACCCAGTGTGTTCACAAACAGCACATGGTCAGACACAACGCTGTCAACCAACTTGTGCTGGAAAGAGAGTGTTCTCTGCACTACGGCGCTCCTCCACAGTAGCACTTCGGTGCCATATCGCACCAGCATCGATTCTTCTGTGAGCATGTGTATGGCGCGTGGAGTCTGTGCTGAAGGAGCTTGAAGTGTAAGCCTGCACTTGCCATTTCTTGCATCCCACAAGCGCACTTTCTGCAGAAACGTAGTTCATTTTGCTGTTAGCCAATCATTTCTTTGTATCTAGAAAGTGTGGCGCCATGTGACAGCCGCTGGCAATGNATGGTCAGGTGCTTGTGCCTGATTGCATGGTGCATCATCCCAGCATATTCAAGCAATGTAACAGCTTACTTATTGCTGTCGCATGCAGGTTGTGGCAATGAGTGGATCTTTTACATCAAAGTACATCAAGGCCTGTCATGCAATTTAAGGCCTCAAGTGTTGCGTCACAGAGCCACACTTGCCTCAACGAAGGCAAGCTAACAGCAGCAGAGGATGTATTAGCTTCTGGCATGCACATCCAACCACTACTTGATGACAGCATCTGCATAGGGCAGATGCAAACGTGCCTTCACAGCAGCAGCAATAAAGCTGGGCAGTGTCAGCACGATGCTCTGCCTTACTGCTGTGCCTACCGCACGCGTGAAGAAGACAAGAGTGCGAGAAGAGGACCACCTCTTCTCGGCCACTTCTCTTCCTCACAAGTGTGGGCTGCATCTGTGGCAGAAGTACAGGACCAGCTCAGGTTTCATAGCAATTGCCAAGAGGCGGTCAAGCCAAGTACCATCTGTGCAGCGCTGGCGACTACATNTTGGGGGGAAACCACACTGCGCTCCTCGCATGCATTACAGTCATGCCATGCAGTAGGAGTTGAGCTGTGATTTGTCAGCAGTCCCAAGCACAGGGCAAAGCACAAATCACCTACAGCGCCTGCGTACATGGCTTCAGCAGACTGCGCAGTTGTAACTGTGTCACTTCTTGTTGGAACCTCAACTTGTGTCTGCCAGAGCAGTCTTGCCCGGTGGCATAGGAAGTATGCCTGCCAGGATAGACAGGATAGACAATGAGTTGAAATACGGTAAGGGTCCCCGCCAGAGTACCCAGTACCACCAAGGGCAACTTGCTGATGTCCTTGCGGAGGGCTTCCAGTATAGCGTTCTGTGTGTCAAATTTGACGTTCTGCTCTTGCCGAAGATTCTTCAAATGCACGTACAACGGGAACTTGACTTCCCCTTGTACGAGCTCCTGTTCTAATGACAGAGTGGCTCTCGCTCGGGCGTTGGTGAGCAACTGCTTGACCGTGTACCCGGTGACGCCGCGCATCTTGTCGTACCGATGCGTTTATGAGAGATCACCGTACGCAATTGAACCCTTTGCCTCGTTGCGTACATGTACCTGTTTGAGCTNTCATTGTGCACCTGCATGGCATGTGACTTCATTGGTACATGTATATTAATACATGTATATTATCACGTGTAACTTAGCACATGCATACTCCAATGAGTAGCAGGCATGTACCATGTCACACAGGTGCCCCTGTTGCCCACTGGCAGCCTGTTGCAGAGACCGTGGCCGAGGTGCTTGAGACTCAAGCAGATGCAATGATGCACTGCAGTATCAATGTTTGTGCATGCATTTGAACGCATGTTTGCCAGAATAACAGCATTTCCAGATCCTTGGTGTGGTGTCAGCTCATAGATGTTGATGGCCAGCAACATGAACAGGCAAGTCTGTGGTTGCGCTGCCTCGACGTGGCATGACATCAACACATAGATGCATACATGTGGCAAGCAGCGCAGGAGTCAGTCAGACAGCTAGGAATAGACAGTACACTCTTGGTAAGAGCAGTGCCTTCTAGGCAAGAACACTGCAATCAATGCATTCACACATTACATTTATAGTTTTGGGGACCACAATAAGCCCACAGTCTGGCAAATCTGAATCAATGTGTCAGAGGAGAAGGCAACACCTCGCAAGTGTCAGCAGCCCGCAGTGCTAGGAAGCAGGCATGCGCTAGAGCTTGCAGCTGGGACTGGTCAAGGGTGCTGGAGGCGCGGCGATGAAGAAGGGTGAGCACCATAAGCACCTTCTGCAGCAGGAACTCCATGGCAGCATCACTGAGCTGGGCTACGCAGCCTGTCAGGGACTGCAGCACTGCTAGCTGAACCTGCATGCAAGGCGCAAGCTTGCACATGCTATGCAGCTTTGTCATGGCAGCGTGTATCAGTGCCACGCTGAAAAGGTACTCAGTGGTTGTGAGCCATGTGTTTGCTGTCTGAGTCACCAGCATGGCAGGCTACGGCGGTCGGGAACACTCTGTGCATTGCGTAGTAATTGACCGCCACATGACTGCACCCTCCACACTGAGCAGCAAGAAACACAACATGTGGCGCTGTTGAGCTGTATAAATGTACAATTGTCCTCAACCAGGATTACATTCCGGTAGCTATGAACGTGCTGCAGCTGTATGTGGCAAACATGCCAGGCTGTGATGAATATATGATCATGCAGTGATCTGACTCGTCTGTGCATATTTCATCAGCTGCATTGCTTGTGGTGTGCACAACTCAACCTTGCCCTCCACCAACCTGACTCCCATGCACATCAGATCAGTTTCTTAGGAACTCAAGTCACCTGGGGCTGGTTGCTGGTCACAAGCTCATCAAGGTGGCTGTACAGGTTGCCTGCCAGCTCCTTATGGCCACCATGCAAGCACANCACGCCAGCGCATGTTACACACAGCAGGTTGTCCCTTTCACATGGTCTTATGGAAAGAGCAGGCCAGTTTCCCTGCTGATGACTGCTGAAAAAGGCACTAGCTGACTCTCCAAACACTTGTGGCAAGAGTTCAGTCTGCCATGCGCCTTGACTATTGGCAACAGCAGAGCAGCCTTTGCCTGCACTGTCACTGTGCTCAACAAAGGGTAAAGAAAGGTACATTGCATTGTACGCGAGCAGCTCACCCCTTGTGCTTGGTCCTGGGGCGGCAGCAGGCCGGCCTCTGCCTGCAGGGTAGCCCACAGCATGTCCTGCAGCTCTATCTTGGTCAAGCCCTGGATGGCGGCGCCCCTGGCCAGCAGCTCTTGCTGCAGCTCTGCAGATGACATACCCTCCACCTGCCCACCAGCAGCATGGTGATGCAACACTGAGGAAAAACAGGATCCAGCAGGTATGCAAGAGCAATGTGCACATGAGCTTTCTATATGTGGCTGCGAGGTAAGTCATGCAGGCTTCTGTTCAGCAATGGTTATGCACCTTCTGTCTGCCTTGTTGGATAGTATCTGAGTTTGGTTGAGAGTTGCCTGCAAGTCAAATTGGCTGACAAATCCATCAGCTCAAGTAGACACAACTGCTTGCAGCAGTAAGTGAATGCCAAGAATTGCTGTTGGTGCACTGTCGGTGCTGTCAAAGCCTCACCAGCCAGGACAGCAACAGCTTCTTCACGTTCACAGCAATCTCAATTGAGCACTGCTACAATGACTGCAGATGAACAAAACTTATAGCACATGGATCACTGCAGATTGCATCAACACCATGCCAAGCCGCTTCATGTGTGCACTGTGACCACTCACACCATGTAGCCACAGCGTCTGGTCGCACACATACAACAGCAGTGTTGCCAAACAAGACCCTGGCCAAATGCACAGGAACACTCCTCAGCAATATACATTCCTGTCTCTATGTCCATTCATTTTTTTCCCAGATTGCAACACATGCAAGCACCTCACCTGCTGAGCCAGCTGCTCATACTGGTCATCCTGACTGGACTGATAGTAGTCCATCAGCCGGTTTTCAAGCNCAGCATTGGATAACTCACTGTGTGCGATGCCATGCGACACTTGTGAGATCTGAGACCTGCGTTGATGGAGCCAGCTTAACATTCTTTGCCAGAAATGCACCTGAGAAGTGCTGCAATCTTAGATGCATTCCTGGAAAAGTGTGTCAAGCCGTCTGACTTCGTGTATGTAAGATTCACACTTCACAAGTGTTTTAAGTCAACACTGAAGACACCTTGTAGATTGTCAAACAGATCATCAATACAAGGAAGTGGATACCGATTCTTGACTGTCAAATGAGCTGGTGATCTGTGTATGTGCACTGATGAAAGTCAATTTGGCCTTCTGTTGAACTGAGCTGCATCAGAAATTTAGGACACTAGTACCGCTGTCTCATGGAGATGAGACTGGGAATGACATTGTTGTGCTCTGCTGCTTGGAGACATGTATATACTTCACATGCTAGCAGAAGAAGGATGGTCTATTGTTCTGCAGGACAAGGACTGGGTACTACAGCAATACCTTCTTCAATCAGACTATCGACGTCATTGACAAGCCTCGCCTCATTGACACACAATTGCTGTTCCTCTTCGTCATTGCTGCTGGAGTCATCTCTGTTGGAGGTGAGCCTTTTGTCAAACCCGCAAAAGCCCATTAACATTTTACTACATGTCCTCTTTACTGACTGCTGTAGCCGCAATTTCGGTGTATTGGCCAGTGACATTATTCCTGGTCTGGCATGACTACTCAGTGACGTTTTTCTTGAAGATCTGTGAACAAGCACACAGCACACACTGGACTTGTTGCACTGTCACTTTGATACCAATACTACCAACAACCTACATGCGTGCCAGCTGGTGCTGGTGCGTGCGTGTTATCTTAATCACAAAACACTACATGGCTTTGCCAGTTTGTCACTGCTAGACTACCCAGTAGTGGAAGTGAAGTGTGACTGTGGTCTGTCGCAATTGATATCAAGAGCTGCACCATTTCAAGAGCAGCATCTGCATGTACTGCTGGTGAATGCCTTGTAAGTCATGCATTGCTCAATGTTGCATGAATGCAAGGCCGTTAACATGCATGCAGGTTCTTGAACCCCAGTCCACATTAGTGCTGCAATGCTTGAACAAGTCACGTCACACGTTGGAAAAGTCAGCTCTGACATTGCTTGACCGTGTGTTATGTTTGGCCTGCAGTGTTCCTTGCCTGGGATTACATCTCTCAGCTCAACATATACAAGAAGGTCCAGAAGCGATCGCGCAAAAGCCCTGCTAAACGCCCCCAAGCAGTCCCTGTCACCGCTCAACCACCCAGTAGCAATGAGTGGTTGAAGGGGACACACTATGGCCAAGAGCAACGTCAGCGGGTACCAGCTAAGAGGCAGAGCAGTAGAAAGCTTCCGACATCTCCTCCACAAGCAACTACTGTCTCTTAGTTGACAAGGCTATGGGATCAGTTGTCTGGTAATGTATGAGAGACTTGCCTTGTTGCCGCAGTGTAGGTTGCAAGTGTGTTCTAGTTGCATACGCAGTAAGTAAAAGGCCGTACTATCTGCTAGCAACTGACCGCCCGCCTGCATGTGCCACATCCAGTGCACAAGTAAATGCCAGTGCAGCATAACAGTTGCTCAGCCCCGTTTATCACCCTGGTAACCGCTGGGAAAGCATCAACTGACACTGGCACAGTCAAGTTATTAATACAACACTCAAATATAAGCAAACCTGCCTTGTTGGCTAATACGTCAACCGAGGAAGACTTGGAATGCCTCTGGTTTGAGGCTGCTTAGTGAAAGGGGTCACAATCTGTACATGTTGCCATTAGCTTCACTGAAAATTCTGGACGTCCCAAGTTTGATCACAGAATTGCACCAATATGTCAAACAGATTGCTGCAACAATCAGAAATAGCAAGACTGCCAGGCCCGTCTGCTGTCTGTTTCCAAACAGTGGCCCATAGTTACCGCGAGCCTGGGCTTTCGACTGCAACAACAGTATAATGTGANCTGCAGGTTCACGTGCAAGCAGCATCGTGTGCAAGAGTTTGCAGCTGGAGGCCGGCAACGAGCCCTTTGCACAATCAAGGTGGCTTTGTTCTTATCATGCTCACAAACATTTGCTGTTTCATGATTCATCCAGATATTGCCAAACAATCTGATGCGTTCATTTCTGTAAAGCAGGACTGCTAAGCAATGTTGCATGAAAGACGAGTTGTACACCCGTCCGAGAATCCTACAGATTCCGGCTGGAGAGCAGCTGCTTTCCGCACATTCCTGTCAGTGCTCAATGGCAATGTAATGGCAGGCTCTGCCAAGGCATCATCTGTTTGTGGCATGCTCTGTTGGCTAGGCAACATGCTGTCCGCCCTGCTGTGCAGATGCCTGATCCCGTACTTGCCGAACTCGTGAAGGTAGAGTCCTGGGTCCAAGTGCAGCCCTTCAATGATAATGGACTTTCCGTCTCTGACTGTCTGCACGTTTGCACAACAGCAGCAGTTGGCACCGCTTGGGCAGCATCACTTGCTTGTCACATGGATCACCAGTTCAGCTGGCAATAGTGAGCACAAGTCTCACTCACATGAATATGTGCTTGCAGGCTTCCACTTGCAGCTGCTGGCAACATGTGACCAATGTTGTTTGACGGCAAAGAGCACCAGCAGTCACATGTGATTGCACCTGCTTGTGCTGCTGCAGTGGATCAGTAAGCAGACATATGCTGTCTGAAGCATACTGAGGAATAGTGTGGTCATGCAGAACTTCGGAAAGCCTGCAGGCGGTTTGTGATCGTTTGCTCACATGTACACTAGCCCTATACATAACTGTGTTGTGCACTCATGCATGTATTGTGTTTCATACATACTATGCCACATGACCATGCAGTGTCCAAGAAAGGGGTTGTCAAAGAAGCAAACAAGACGCTGTGTGTACGAGCCGCCCAAAGAATGTTCTGGTATACCTCTGCAGGCCTGTACCTTGACAAGGTCCCCATCAATGCTTCTCCTCACCACTTTACACTCCTTAAAGAACTCTGCCAACAGTTCGTTATCATCCAGATCTGACCTTTCCCACAGCGGTTTGCTGCTTACTGGCATGTCTTCAGTAGAGCGCAGCAGCTGCATACACATGAAGAACACTCAGCTGAGCAGGCGTGCCAAGCTTGACACACCTTGCGGCCTGCACGACAGGACTCAGACGTAAGCATGCAAGTGCAACTGCCCATCAACGGCACTTGCGAGGGCTGTGTCAGAGATGCACGTGCGTGACCAAGACAAAGAGAACAGGGGCTCACAGAAGGCAGCATGTCCAACAACAAGCAGCCAGGCGTACCTCGCAGAACATATCAGTCTGCAGCACATTTGGCATGTTGAATCTGGATGCAAGGTGTTGCGCCAGGGAGGATTTTCCTGGACATCACAAAGATGTTTTGCGCTGACAGATTGCTGCAATGTTGGCATCTCTGCTGACGTCGCAGGCTACTTGTCATGCCAACCAGCACTTGTACTGCAAACATTGTGNAGTGCTCAGGGCCATGTGTAAGGCAGCATAAACACTGCTGTGTTGTGTGCAAGTGCACTAGAAAACAAGCTCTATGTTGTGCAGCTCAGCAGTCCTGCAGCTGAAATGGAAGACGCTCATGGTGCACCCTCCCCAAGGGTCGCTGGGGGGTCATGCTTGGGACCTGAACTGCTGAGCCAATTGGCAGCACTGGAAATTAACACAGCACAGCTTGAGCGGGACCATCCTGCTGTTGAGTCAGCACTGGACTATGGCAGCTCTCCCACAGAGGCATGTTGACACATAGCTAAACTCATGCCCTTCCCTGAGAAGCGCAATGTTAATGCTGCTTTACACATGCTCCGTACAGAATATTGACCGCCATTGAGACAGACCACATGCTGTCTAGGAATGCAAAAGCATGTCTTCAATTCTCATAAGAGCAGAGGTTCTGGTTCATGCATAGCTCAACGGGTGTGAATACATAGTCACGAAAGATTGTCTTATAAACATCATTGTGGTCCTGTAGAAAGGGGTCAGCATAGACCATGATGACAGTGTGGCAGGCCGCAGTTTACAGGTTGAGGAAGTGGTCCATACTGCAAGGCATCTGTGCCGCCAGGTCTGCTCAGCTGCTGCCTGCTGCCCATTTGTGACCGGGTGCACCATGCCTATACTCTGTGTGGTTAAGTGCCAGTGCAGGTTGCAGAACAGCAGCTGCAAGCTGTCTATAGCATGTGTCCTATAAGGATCATGTGGAGCAAGTGCTGCTTCATTGCTAGTAGACTGCCATTGCTGCTGCTGCTGGTCGGGCGGCTGCTGCGTTGCTGCTGCTGCTGCTCACTGCTGTGTGAGCAGGTTCGCAACAAGAGTACTGCTGTGCCATGCTATGCCAGCTATGCTTGCTGTGCTGTGCTGCAATGTTGTGCTGCTGTGCTGTGTTGTGCTGTGCTGTGCTGACTTGCTGTGCTGTGCTGTCTGTGCTGTGCTGTGCTGGTGTGCTGTGGTTCGCAACAAGAGTACTGCTGTGCCATGCTATGCCAGCTATGCTTGCTGTGCTGTGCTGCAATTCTGTGCTGTGCTGTCTGTCATTTGCTATGTGACCCCCACGCTATGCTGCATGGTGCCATACTGGGCTGAGCTCATGCTACGCTGCTCCTTGCTGTGCTGTTGTGTAGCCTGCCGCCCTGTGCTGTGTTGTATCTTCCTACATTGTGCACTCCTGTACACCCAGCTGAGGGATGCTGCAGGGCAGCCCAAGCCAGTCTTGTCATGGCAGACTGGCCCTGCAGGGGCACAGCCCCTGCCCCTGATCTCCACCGCATCAGGGCTCCCCCTTGCACAGCTTCAGGGCTCCCCCCGCCCGTCCCGCACCATCTCTCTGCACAACAACGTGCAACCTTGGATAGACATCACTCTGCTGCTGAGCAGTGACGGCGAGGATCTTGTGTTCCAGCCGCCAGTGGCAGACTTTGTGCGGCACTTTGACCACATACTGAGGGACCTGCCGCACACCATTGCTGTAGTTCAGCGCCTTGTGACACATCCAGAGCTTGAGGTATGTCCCATGCTGCTCACTTGTTGCTTGGCAGTAAGACTTGGATGCACACCTGACGGCCTTCAGCTGCCAGCTCTTCAACCATGCTGCAGCTGCGCAGGAGTGGATTTCCTCCCTTGTCACACACATAAGCACTGACCACAATGTAATGTCACCCTGTGGCACACTGCTCTTCTGTAACATCATCTGCTGATGACAGCTATTGTCCTGACGAAGGAACATGTTGAGGCCGGGTTGGGGGGGCGGCCTGAGGTTGGGGTACGGGGCCTGCTGCAGCTGACTGATGAGGAGCCGCATGCCCACCTCACAATGGATGCTCAAGAATCTGCTCGTGCTGCCTTCAACCCTGCTGAGGAATGCAGAGATGGCTTGCTACACTTCAGGTACATCCTGTCTCATATGAACGTTGGCATCCTTTACACTTTGATGAGACAACAACACAGTAGTCAGCAATGTCAGGTGCCTACTTGGCAGATTGTGGGCTGTTAGTTGCCCAGATGGCAGTGGGCATATTTGCTAATCTCGGGACCTGCTGGTCAAACATTGGATTATGCCATCACATGATGGCATGCAACGTCACTGGCAGTGAGCTGATAGCCGTCTGAAGCCCATCCAAGCATGCTACAGTCAGATTGTGGCCTCCACTGTCTTCCAGATGGCGGCTTCAATTGGTAGGCACCATTGTCACTTGCATAGTAGTGGCTATACGGCTACANGCAAGAACACCATTCTTGCTGTTCTGCAGACGCATGACAGACGTGATGCGGGCCTCCAATTAAAGGTGCTTGCTCAGCACAGCCTCGAGCCAACCTTTTCCAAGCCCTTGTGAAAGCTTCCTCCGTCGATCAGCTGCTTCAAAAAGGGTCTGACGTTGAACGCCCAGGCAAACGGATGCAATTCTAGATGTCTCGCCCACAACTCGATGCCGTCGTCCAAGGTGGACGTTTCTCCTGAGTCCAGCAGCAACGTCGCAAGTTCCTTCCCGTGATGGACTGTGCAAGAACAAGCTGAAGCTTCCTGCTTGCACAACACGCAGATTGAAGTGTGTAGAGGCAACTGCATGTTCTGGGCTTATGCTATGCAGTGCACGAGATTGTGTAGACACTGCTTTGCGACGAGGTCTTGATGCAGAGCGGTGAAATGCCTGAAGCGTTACGGTGCTACTGAAAACGCATCCGGTGTTCATGTCAGGTTGGTCAATGCTGGCTTCCTCGTGTACTGAATCGGAAGACTGCCACAGGCTACTCCTTCGCATACGAGGTGACGCTACGCTTTGTCTTTTCAGTGTATCACATACCGCTACAGGCGCATTGCGTGCGGCTGCCACTACTGCTCACGTGTGTAAGTTTCCATCACGCTTTCCTCGTGTACTGCTGCACTCCAGGTCATACATCAGCAGGTGCCGCCCTGAAACCGGCCAGCTCGAAACAGCTTGCAGAACTACAGCAAGGAATTGACGTGGACATGCTTTTTACACACAGCTCACCACGAGGTTGAGCATCAGAAATGTCTTTCCAGACTCTGAGACACACCGTGTTTCAATTACTCTACTGTGAACACTCATACACTGATAGCCAGCTGTACCAGGTCCTGGGTCATGCTAACAGCTGCTAATTGTTTTACACCAGTGAACTCTCTTTCAAGCAGTGTTGCATGTGCATCAGAGGCAGTCACAATGATGGAGCCTAAGGCCAAATTGCTAAAGATGGGTACCTTTGCTAGAATACTGACCTGCTGCTACGTTTCTTGACAGGAGTTTGTTGGCGTCTATGACTCACCTAAGATAAAGAAGTGCACAAAGTGTTGTAGAGCAATGACCACGATTTGCCGCTGACCTATATCTGTGCATTTTTGACTAGAGCGCTACACACAATGTACAGCAGCCTTTACACAACAAGCTAGTATTACACAACACACATGGAGCAACACATGGAAACCTATATCTACACACAAGCTGGTTGTTTTCCTCTGGCATACCAGTAACACTCACTACATCTGTACTTACACAAGCTATATATGTTGCTGTCACAATGCCGTATACAAGAAAGAAGTCTAGCTCAGTCAAGACAGGCACAACATGCCAGACGCAGTTCTGTTCTAATTTATATGTAGTACATTGCAATGCTGTGCTAAAACAATACAACAACTGTTTCCTGCATTAAGTGGAGAGAGCTGACTTGAGTGACGATGCCCGATACATCTCCATTGAAAACCGCTTTGGCTCATACATATCATCTTTGCAGTTTGCCTTCTCACTGCCCAACTGGGATTTGAACCTCTGCTTTTCATGTTTTGCAACAGCCATGCCAGTTGCAACGACCACCCCTAGCCATTCCTTGTCCTCCTTATCTCCCCTGATACTGACTGAGTCATCAGTGGGCTTCCAGTAAGACCCAAATGTGGTGCCGTTCAGATCAAACACTGCCACTTGCTTCTGTGTGCTCTCATCCAGCAACGTCAATTGAAGCCTCCAAAGCGTTCTGAACACCTTCCACCTGTTGCAAGGGCACACTTGCCTTAACATGCAGAGCTCGTGCAACGCCATGAGCAATCTGCACAGGCTACAGACTGTTTTTCCTGAAGCAGAGCAGCTGGATATCATGTGCATGCAAGTCCCAAGCGATCCCACTCTCTAGTAATACTACTTACACATGTTGGGCATCTGCATCATGTCTCTTGATCAGGTGTGCGTGCGTTGGCAGACCTAAACACTGACAATGATGCACCATTTGTAGGGCAACAAGTCGGTCATGCATGAAATGCATGCGAGTGTTAGTCAACTGTATGTGGCTACAACATTGCGAGAGTAACAGGACCTGATGCAAGGCTGGTGCACAGCTTGACCATATACACATACCGTGTGACAGCATGCCTAGCCTGTGACAGCTGCAACCTTGCAAACCTATGTACTGCTTACCAGTCCAGCATGCTCACACATGCAACAGTCCTTAAATGGCCGCATAAATGTGTATGTTAGCTAGCATTCTACAGCCACATTGATTGCACTGTGTATATGCATATACACAGCTTGCCCACACTGACTGTGTGATAGTGTGAGGATGACATATTATGAAGCATGAAGTGTTTACACCATACGCCCATGCAACAGGATGGCAGGGGCAGGTTGACTTCTTGTGTATCAAACATCTGGATCAAGGATTTAATACTGTGACTGTGGCCACATGTCCAAGTGCTATGCGCACTGAGTGTCTTGACAAGATGCTGAGTATACAGGACGCTATGTAGGCGATGCCTTGCAGCTGTTCGGGCTGTGACTTGCAACTTTAACGTGCAACGTTGATGGCAGGACATGCCAAAGCTGGTTGCATCAGGGACGCCATGCAATACTGTAACAGACTTCCCATTGGCAATCAGCACTCTGTACTCTTTGTAAAGGTACACTTTGTGTAGTATATGACAATGCAGGGAAAATTGGCAATGCAGGGCATGCAACAAGACACCAAGCCACAAAGGACACCGTGCATCTGAGCTGATCCATGCAGACACATGCAAAGGGTCATGATGCAGCTGAGAAAATGCCAGTCACTGGAGGGAGTTGGACGCACCGTGTTCCAGCACGTCCATTGTATGAACCCCATCACAAATGCAAATGGTGATAGGATGTAGCATGGGTTGCGCAGCACGTAAACATTTGGCACTACGTAGAAGACTAGATTGACNGCATGTGCTTCAGCTGCATAGTCAGCATGACACGTCATGTGCCAGGTGTGCTAATGGTGCCAATGATGGAGTGCAGCCTGTCTTGTGAAGGTGAAGTCTAGTCATAAGCTGTGACAGGAGGCTGTCCAGTGCTTGCTGCCACAGAGGCTGCCTTGTTGCAGCAGACTTTGGTGACAGCACAATCCCGGTGCTTGATCAAGGCAATTGAGACGGATATCCACCATGCTGGAACACATTGCATGCAAACAATAGCAACACAGTGGCCTGCATTTGCCCATCTGCACACATGGCTATATATGTAGCTACCGTCAGCAGCAGCAGCATGACTTGGATTCACAAGCTGCAATGCAATTGCCAGAGCAGCATAGCTACAGGCAGGATGCTGTGAGGTCAAAAGCAGTAGCCATACTGCAGCTGGCCTTCATTGGTTCATACAGCTTGACGCCTCTGGAAGCTGCGGAGGATGTGGAACAAGCTGTGTATGCAGAGTTTGCAGAGGATGATGCCCCTGGTCTCAGGTCAGCTATGCTGCTCCAGTTGTCAGCGCCAAACGAGCATGTAAAAATGGTCATGTGCTAATGCCGTGTGCAGCCGTGTACCATGGTACATGTCATTACAGACTAAGATACAATGGCTGAACTGGCGTGCTAGCATGTACGAGTTGCACAGCAATACCAATAGCTATGAGATCTATACAGACCTGGTCAAAATTGAGTTGTCATAGCAACACAGAAGGTTGTTGACTTGGACAAGATAGGCAACACACTTTGTTCTTCTCAACCAACAAGGGAGTTCTGCTTGCACTGCCTAGTTCCAGTAGCCTTGCCTTCTGCCTTGCACTCCAATTTGTCCCAAAAAGAGAGTCAGGAAAAGACCAGCATGGTACACTGTCAAGTACAGCCTGCAGAGAAGTCGCAACCATCGTCTGACCAATCTTCCAGGATCAAAGTTAAATAGGTAGTAGAACAGAGCATAAAATCCTTTTGACAGATCAAGGCAACAACTATGCTCAAAGCTTGGTACGCCAATCACGACTTTGTGTGAGAGTACGTTTGACTGCGCCACGGAAATGATCTATACAATTGTGTGTAGATGTGAAAGGTAACATGAGTTGCAACTACTGAAGCCGGCGAGGGTTTTTGAAGTTGAGGTAGAATGNATTTCCAACAGGTTATGGGCCCTCCACGCAGTAGAGGTGTCGAACCGGATCGGCTGGGCCGCGTGATGCAGCATGTGGCGTGGCAAATACAGTGTCGCTATCAAGCTTGGTACCGACGACTGGGGAGGATGGCACTTTGTCATCAAGCAGGTGTTGGTCAAGGACTGCGGGTCAGTCGTCAGTGCAGACGCAGCAGACAGCAGCACAAACCGCACCGGAAGCGAGAAGGAATTTGAAGCAGGCAGCTCACGAGGAAGAGCTGGTTTCTGTGTTAGCAGGTGTGAGTTTGATGCAAGGCTCAAAGCAGCAAAGATGCTATTACTGCAGTAAGCCTGGGCACGTCAACGCCCAGTGCTGCAAGAAGCAGAAGGACGAGGCCTTCTGAATCACTATTTATCCCAATACCACGGTTATTGCAGACCGTGGGAGTTGCAAACTGTGAGTGTGTGTGTGTTAAATGTCAAGCTGTACACTCTATGTTTACGGTGGCAAGTCGTTCACCATGTTCCATGCTGTTGCATAAAATCTAGCGGTGATTCTAGACTAATAAACGTACTAGGTTGATCAGCAGCTACAGTATCATCCCTGGGCAACAACTGCATGGTGTCAGTAACAAGATGCTAGCAAGGTGTAATGCTTGCCCACGTTCTGCAAAACAGTGAAGGGCATGCTCAGTGAGTCATTGATGTACATAGCAGATGGTTCTGTAACATAGCAACATGTCACCTGGGCATACAAATGCGCAGACATGAGCATCACAACTGCAAGCTTTGACATATCAAGGATCACAAGCTGACAGCACTATTGCAGTGAACACGTCACTGCGGTGTAGCTGTTGGGCCGCTTTCACAGCTTGTCTGACAAGCTCAGGCCTGGTTCTCGCCAAAGTCACTAAAACATGACACACTGCGTTCTGAATATCTGAATCAGTATCATCCATGTGTATAAGCATTCCTTTGATCAAAAAGCTGACATTGGTGTTGTCCAACTCAGACTGGGAGTGCTGACAAAACGCTGCCAAGGCTTCGCATATACTTGTACGGACGTGATTACTGCTGTCATCCAGCCTTTTGAGCAGTTCTGGGTACACCATCCTGCCTTGCTCTGCTGACAACTGTGCACCATTTGAGGAGAGCAAATGGTGTGCAGCGCTGCACGCGGCAAGACGTGTCTCAACAAAGTATTCCTCTTCCAGACACTGAAACAGCATGTNTAGCAGCAATGCCATGTCAGACTGCTGCATCCGTCTGTACAACTGCATGCTTCATCATGTGGCCAACAGCTCAACCGTGCTGGATGCCAACACCCGCATGGCTGATGCAGGAGTGTGCAGCATGAGCACAGCCATACCAGGCAGTCCCTTTCCTCTGGACCAGACATGAGCAGCTTCAGCGCTTTCACTCCCAGCAGCACCCTGGCACTCACTTTCAACGGTACAGATGCCCCAGCATCGGAATCAGGGTCTGTGGCGGGTCCCCTGGCACTGACCCCCATCAGGCACATGAACTTGACGCCTGCAGGTATTGCTACCCCTGGAAGTCATGGGCACACTGTGGCTGTCAGTTGTGTCTGGTGCTACAAGCATGTTTGTCCACAGCTTGTGGATTTGTTTATAATGTAGATGTCCTGTAACAGCTCTCTGAACAGGGGGTAGTTCAGCATGAGCATGGAAACACAGCTGTAGCTTTTGGATCAGCCAAACGGCCTCACTCACATTCTGACCGAAGGCATGTGCATGCTGTCAGCACGTGTGGCCTTGCTGACTGGTCAGCACTCAAAGGTGTGTGTGATGTACGAACCCGAGCAACATGTTCCTGCTTGTCTGCAGCCTGGGCATGCTTGGCTGTCCCAGCACTACAAGTGGGCACTGGACAAAGTGTTCCTGGAGAAGGGACACAGTCACGCCATCATAGTAGAGGATGACATGCTCTTCAGCCCAGANCTGGAGTTCTGCGGTGTTGATACTGAGATCTGCTACCGTAGTAGTGTGTCAAGCAAGTATGATCTCACTCTAGTACTAGTACTATTGTGAACAATGATTATATGTGACACGGTGTGAACGACTCCCTTGTTCATGCATGAGTCTATGCAACCCTTTTTGACCACCTGGCCAGGCTGGCTTTAGACCAAAAGTCACGTCAGCTAGCAACACCCACACAGTCGAATCCAGTACACACGCCTGTCTCCTGCCTGAATTCGAGCTTGCCGGTTTGAAAATCTTCCGAAAGTCAGACAAGTATAATGCAGAGCAGGCATTGAGTGCACGCATGCATTGCTGTAAATCATGTATACGTGCGTTTCAAGCGTGTCAACAACCATGCTGCATCATGTGCAGGTTTGTTAAATTTGCCCTCGACAGCTGCAGAGCAGAAATACGATACAGCCAGCTGCAATACTTTTCTGTAGTGCTACGAAACCTGGCTTTAGCCACAGAGAGCAAAGCATTCTGTGTGGCCAATCTTCAAGCGCTGCCAGTGCTACCAGTGCCTACTGGGCAGGTCAGAGTCCCTCGGTAGAGGCTGTTGCTGCAAGCGCCCTTTGGGGTCTTGTGCATCAGGGTGAAAAGGTACAGTAGAGCAGAAAGCTCATTTACAGCTGCAATGTCAGTATACTTCGGTCTGCCACTACAGATGCATCCCACTGCAATATAGCTAGCTGCATGAACAAGTCTGCCAGTCCTTGCAAGGCAAGTATTTTGTGCATTTTTGACCAACGTTCTGCACAAATAGCAGTTTGCTTCCCAGAGAGCAGCTCCCATTTGTGTATGCATACATGGCTTAAACATTCATTCAACAGCCAGGATTGCACCAAATTCTCAGAGGCTCTAGTTAGTAGACTTATATACTTCTACAAAAAAAAGGTTTGTTGCACAGCGCAGTTAAGAGTCTGAGCTCATTGTCATGCTGAAGATCTGCACTGCAGTCTGGCCCATGCTGCCATCAGCATACTGAGCAGCATACTCCACTGACATATCGATGCCTCTGTGCTTGTCACTGCGCGCCATGCTGAAGCGCCCCTTCAGGGCAGTGGCCACCTCATGCCCTTGCGTGGCAGGGCCAAACGTAACAGGCTTCCTGCAGCACACAGTNCCCCATCATCAGAGTCATCACTGTTCCCCTCATCCTTGTCACCTGAGGAATGCAACAATGGATTGTCGCCGCCAACATTTCAGAAACAGGACCCCAGTGCAGATGCCCATGATAAGGCTTTGTACTGTGTTGCTGGCTGATTGGTCGCCCCCACATCAAAAAGCTTGGGCCTCATGGAGATCCAACATGAACGTCCTCAATGTGTTTGCATGCAATCAGCTTATGAGCACACATGACCCTGTGTGTCAGTCACCATGGCAAAGTTGTACAACAAGGCACTGACATGAAGCTACTACAGAAGTCAGCCACCCACCAGCAGAAATGCGATGCATACTGTGTGAGAGTGACTGAAACTGCAGACATACCGCTGTCCTGTTGATTGTCACCGCTCCGATCCTCGGCAGTGTCCTTGCTATCCCCTCCCTCCTTTTTGACTGACTTTGACTCGTCACTCGCCTTCTTCTCGCTCACGTCAGGCTTGCTGTGCCCCTTCGTCTGACCTTCACTGCTCTTGCTGTCCTTCTCTTNCTCCTTCTTCTGTGCCTCCAGTGCAGTGATTTGTCGCCTCAATGCCTTCAGCAAACAGCAACTTTGGCTGAAGTGTACATTGACATGAGAGGTTATACCTTGCTTGTATTGCTGTTGCTGTTGCAGCTGCTACTTGACAACTGACAAGGCACTGACCTTTCAAAAGGCCGAAAATGCAGGTTCTCTATGCAAACACTGAAAGCGGCAAAGTATGCAGCAAAGTCAGGGTAGTTGAACAACTTCAGCAATGGCCGCCATTGCAGTGGGCACAAGAAGAGGTGATCACCTCAACATGAGACTTTTGCTTCATCTTGGACCTGGCTGCACTGAGCCTGTTTGCTAAGATGCGCTTCGCCCTCTTGGGGTCAACATTTGGGTCCAGCCTGGGGTCCATGGCAGGCTGTCTGCCTCCCTTGCCCTTTCTCCTCCCAATGTTGCTTATCAGATCCAGCTCTGTCTGCTCATCAGCACAGGTCCTTCTGTTTGCATCTGCAGGTCAACTGGCACAACTCACACGAAATGCAGCAAGATCTGTTTCTCCACTTGTCCACATGTCGCGCCAAAAACATCGTCATCCAATGGCGCAAGATGCAGGTAACGTGCCTTAGTGTGTGATCACCAGACATAACCAAGACTGCCTGATGCGGAGGTGCCTATGAACAGCACACGTCACAGGGTCACCATGTTGATGTTGTGAACCTCCTTCAGGTGTGCTTTTAACATGCAAGAACTATTTTGTAATACAAGCTATTACCCAGGCACCTACCTGAATGTTGGGCAGCGCCTGTAGCTGTCCAGCCGCCTGACTGGTTAGGCTGCTCTTGGTTGGCAGACATACCATGCGTGCCAGGCGGTATGCTGGAAGCCAGGTCTAGACCTTCTAATGCTGCTGAAGTGTCCAGCTCAGCAACCTCATCTTGCTGCATCAGGTCCCACAGCTCCTGGTTTTCCTGTCAGAACAGATGATGGGTCACTGGGTGGCAAGAAGAATGTCGATGCCCACAAGCACAGTCAGGAACAATTTGCAAGCTTTGGGAAGCTTCGCAACTTCGCTTCACAGCTTCGATGTGCACCGTCACAATGAACGAGAGGCGCATCGCTAACGCATGTACATATGTGCGAGGGCAGCCACAGCAGCGTACAGTGGCATTGGGGTGTCATTCAACTACTGATACCATGAAAGCATGTTGTCCTGCAGTAGTATCAGTGTACTGTGCCAAAGAATGCAATGCAGCACATAGCGGCAAACTAGTGGCCAGCTGTAGAATTGCTTACATCAAGCATGTAGGCTGCTTGCTGATCGGTCAGGGCGTCCACATCTACATCCAGCAGCGGCAATGATTCAGATTGTGCGTATGCCAGATGCAAGTCGTCAAACAGATCTGGTGTGCTTTGCTTAGCAGCTGCTTTGTTGGCTCTGTGTTTGGGATCACCAGAGTCATCTGAGGCTGTGCTGGCAGGACCTGATGAAGCTGTTGCTCCAGTGTTCAGCAAAGAAGACCCTGCCTGCGGGCTTGTGTNTGGGAGCAATCCTCTGACACAGTTCAGCAAACAAGTAACTTTGACACTTCTGCCCTGTACACATATGCATATCGCACAGCACAATGCATCCTGCCTATGCAGACTGCAACACGCGTATGCCTTGCTGCAATAGCTGAACGCATGCATACATCAAGCTACAGGTCTGCTGGATCAGCAGGGCAGCAAAAGCAGGCGCTAGCAAGCAACTGCAAACCAGCTGACTCACCCAAACTCATTTGGCCGCTTTTTGTCGACTCGGTAGGCGTATCGCTGGTAGATGTACACCAGGAAGACCAGATCATCTCGGAAGACACTGAGGCGGTGCAGCCAGGGCATCTTGATCACAAATGCAAACAAGTCGTCAATGATGGTGTTGAGGAACTTGTAGGTCATCTGCCGCCAAGGAAGAGCTGCTACACTCTTGAGCTTATAGTTGATGTATAGCTGCAGCAGAAATTACCAAATCATCACTCATTCAGGGTCAACTTTGTATGTGAAGTGCTGAGCACAGGTAGAAAGTTTTGCTCTGTCTCAAATGATGCAGCCCTGTGCCAAATGTGGCATGTTTGCTTGTCAGAATAGCGCTGCTGAAGTGTGTCCTAGGCTCTGTTCCTTCTGGATGTATTGAGTGCACTGCCAACCACAGTGGCATCGTACAAAGATGATGTGAGTTTGGCATGGCATCATACGAAGGTGGTGTTCCTTCGCATGCCAGGGTACAAAAAACTGTGTTAACTCACATGCCAATATACATGTCACAATAGTGCGTAGTTCACAGGAATTGTCGACATTGAAATGCACAGGGCTTGCTGGCAAAAGCGAGACAGTCCAATGACTTTTCTGTGTACAAAGCGTTTTGACAAAGCTCAGGCAATTGCATAAGCCGTGCAGCAATTGCATGGTGTGCATACCAAAAACAGATGACCAGATGCTGTCTCAGCACGTAATATGCAAAGCCCAGACATGGATCATCACACTTCAGCTTGTGCTATAATGTTTCAAGACACATCCTGCAGTGTGACTTTCTAGCTTAGCAATGCAGCATGGCAGCACATGCCTCATATCAGGTAATTGAGCATCAACATCATTCAACCGGGAAGGTGCCTGAAACGGCAGGGAGTGTGTTGAGTAAGCATGCTCTTACTAATAGCTGACCTGGGGGCACATGAGGATGAAGCCGAAGGTGTACACAGCTCCCACCAGGGAATTTAGGATCCAGCTGTACCAGCTCTTGTGGGTCTCATAGTACAGTGCATACACAGCATAGCAGGCAACCAGTGGATACAGGATGTAGCTCAGGTATCTGATGGCATCGGCGTCATGCCTCTTCGTCTCACTGGCATTGTTGTAGCCTGATTGCACAAGCAACAAAGATTGGTCAGAGCGTTAACAGCATGCATGTGTGCAAACGACAATGTCTGANGGACAGCACTCCAAAGCATGCAATAAGGCTTCTGCATGTGCAGAGGGCACATGCTAGACTGTCATGCATATGCCTCAAACAAGAGGCAGAATTGTTGCGACCACGCATGCTTAGCGGCGCAGATGCGGACATGCACTGCTGCTACCCTGACTGTGCTTTGTCTGACCTGAAGCTCATCACAGCAACAGCACACATTGCACTGACTCGCCTGCTTGTGTGCAATGCATGCTGTTGCATACATTTCAGGTCAGACAATGCATAATCATGCAGCAGCATTGCATGTGCGTCAGCTCACTGCACACAAAGACTGTCACATCAGTACACACGCATTGCTGCCATTTGTGCTGACTCACATGTTTATCAATTCACGTCCCAACGGTGTGCTGTGCCTACATGCCTCACTGTGTGTATGTTTTGCATGCAGGTCATCACAAAGCAGGTGGATGGTCACAAGTATGAGCCCTTTGAGGAGGCAGTAGTTGAGGTGCCTGAGGAGCATGTGGGCCCAGTGGTGGACATGCTCGGCCAGCGCAAGGGCCAAATGGTGGACATGACTGGAGGCGCAGACTCTGGCACTCTTACCAGGTCGGCAAACCACATTCATGTTCTCAACTAGCTGACATCCACTGTATGCCTGCCTGTCGCGACAGCATGGCTTGTGTGAGTGGGATGGATAGCTATGACACTGGGACCATGAAACTCAGACAACACAAGTCCAGGTCTGTACTTTCAGTCAATGGGGACTGGTGGTGCTGGNAACCTTGGCACACATGTGCAACAGCATGTTCGTTGAACCACGAAGCTGCATTGAGCAGTGCAATTTCAGATATTGTGTGATAAGACAGCAAGTTGCGTCTTGTTTGCAACATCTGCCTACCTACATGGTTGGTCGTGAATGTGCCAAGCAACTTGTGAGCCTCCATGAGTGCACCCAGGTTGTTACTAGGTTGTGCTTGCAGTGAGGCGGACCAATGGGGCTTCATGTGATTTCGTCATTGCGATGTCACAAGTCAATTTCACAGTGTTGAGCAGAGCAAAAGATTTGTTCATTGCTTATGAAATTCCGTTCATGTCGAGCGCCACATGCAACACTGAACAAGACAACATGTCAATGGCCAATGCTCACAGGGCTGCATATCGTAGAAATGAACACGCCTGTATACTAAGTGCCAGACCTGTTCATTACCATGACATGCAAAACTGCAAATTTTCAGCCAAGGAGAATGTCGCAGTTGTTCAGGTCAGTCATACAAAGGCAATCAACACAGGATTGTACCACCCTGCTATACAACACCTACAAGCTGCATGTCTTCAGCAGCATGGCCAGTAAATTTGGTATGCAACAGGCACCTCAGTACAGTGGGCGTGGATGACAAATGCGTCTTGTATAGCCAGGTGTGGTGATGCTCCCAACGCCATAGACCTTGTATACAGGTTATAGCTTCTGCTGTTGAGCAAGGCATGTGCTGGCACAGCCACAGGTGTGTCTGTCAAGCTATTAGTTGCAGCTTGCTTGATGGTGGTAGAGCTGCCCTGACATGTTTAATGGCTTAGCCTAGCACAACATACTGATCTGAGAAATGGCCAGTACGAGCTGATGTACAAGTCAGCAGGTAACACTTGATGCCAGCTGTGGCTGAGAGACGCATGAGATGCAGTGCATACCTCCGACTGTTTTCAGCACAAGCCTGCCTAGCTGCAGGAGCAGCAACACTGTTTTTAGCACAAGCAAGTCAATGTCAACAGGCGAAGTCAATACCTCGCCTCGCGCCACACGCCATTGCCGACTTCTTTCTTCCTCATCAGCAAGCTCATTGCTGATACGCACTAATCTGGCTTCTTCGCGAGCAGCGTCAATAGCTTTCCTCTTTGTTGTATCCTGCAGTTGCACTGTCCATTGTTTCATACAGGTGTGACAGTCTAATCTATAGCCTTGCAGGTGGATCTGCAGACAGATGAGCGCTGACCACAACTGCAGACAGCATTCTTTAACCAATGCATAGCTTTGCACAATAGCTGCAAGACCTCTGTTCGACTGGAAGTGTACAACCTTCCATCCCTCAACTGGTCATGGCATAGTCATCGACCTTTTGTAGCTTTTGTAAACAGCTCACAGCTTTCAGCAAGGGCTTCTCGGGGGCGTCAATGTTGATTGCACATGGTACAACATGCTTGAGCACAGTGCTGAATAGGCAGCACAGTGACCTGAAGCTCCTTGGAGACTTTGCTGACAGCCTGGAAAGCATCATTGGCTCGAGGGTGCGAGCATTTATCGGGGTGAATCAGCAGCGAAAGCCGCCAGTATTGCTTCTTGATCTGTCCTGAGGTTGCTGTTGCTTCCACTCCAAGCGCAGCATATGGGTCTGCATCCTTCTTGACTTCTGTGTTGCTGAGCAGCCTACATACCAAGGACACCCAGTGTGTCATAGGCCTGACAATTGACTGCAGGAGGCAGAGCTAATCCTGATATGCAGCCACCAACAACTTACTGACGCACAGCATGCATGTGGTTTCGATGCACCTCAGCGCACGTTCAGTTCCACTTCATGATGAGAGTACTGCATATCAACAGGAACATGCGCTTGTCATGTCATGTGATCATATATGATGACACATGTGACCCCAAATATATGCTCATCCCCCTCAGTAGGACATGATGTTTGCTCACCATGCCAGGCTAAGACATGCATGGCATGGATCATACACTGAGGTACCTGATGATACGTATGACTTCAGACACGCGCTCATCTCCGCCAACAGCATCGAGCTCTTCAGCCAGCTCTGGCGGCGGGGGGCCTATCAAGTCCTCCACATCTTCTTCCTCATCCCAATGTATCTGGGCAGCAGCTGCAAGTAGCTCTTGCGGTGGCATGGCAGGACCCATCACTCGTTTTGTATCTGCGCCTGCAACAATTGTAAACCAACATGCAGTACTCTGCGTAATTCTATGGCAGGAACCACATCACTTGCAATTTACAGAGTCATGCTTTCCAGGAAGTGCAGCACTTGGCCTAGGCTAAGCTATGACTGGAACTCCTGCACGTGAACTTAAGTGTTAACATCTCATTGATCTACAAAAGCTAGGTCGGGGTGAACAGCAAGGTGGGAGTTGCGGGCANTGCACAGTCGTAGCCCTGTAGGTGAGTGCAGTGCTTGACTCATGACGCCGTACCAAGTCTCGATGTCGAGTATACCTGTGCTGATTCAACAGCAATACGTGAGTGCTGCATGATCATGACTTTTCAACATCAGCTTCTGCCTCAGCGTTGCCCATGACTACACATTCTGCTTCACAGCCCTGTCTCGAGATGGGTCGGGCGAAAAGACTAATCCGCAGTAATAGTCGGAGCATTGTTGCGTGTAACGGAGGGCATTGCGCTAGTTTCGTCGACCATTAGGCTTAGGCTTAGGCTTAGGCGTCGCTCCGATTTTGCCTTGCCACCATCGAAGCTGTAGAGCATCGTGCCGACTACTTCTCATCCTTGCACTTGTGTCAGCACTTGCTCGCATACGCGCGCGCGCGCGCGCGCCAGCAGCTGCAAAACTCGCAGCTATGGCAGTGCAGACAAAGCCTGTCGCCTGGTTTTGGTGAAGCCTCTTGCAAGCTGTATGCAACTAACTGCGGCCCACTTGAGGGCCGGCACTCACATCTTCAGCTGGGGCCGTGGCGATCTAGGTCAGCTAGGGACCGGCCGCGACAGCAGCGAGTGTCAGCCCGTCCTAGTCCAAGCTGTGGAGGCAAAAGATGTTGCTCACGTAGCTGCAAGCATGTACAACTCAGCTTATGTTACAGGTCTAACAACACAGCATGCATTGTCTCCACCAGCTGCCTGCGCTCACCATGTGAAATGCATGTCAATGCACGTATGGAGCAGCTGCATGCAGCCAGGCAATGGCAGTGGGCTAGGGTTGGCATCTGCTCACTGGTGTACCTAAAGCATGATACACATTTAACAAGCAAGCCTTGAGCCATAAGCAGCCAGTCCACAGTGCACGACGATGTGGCTGCACATGTGGGCCATACAGTCACCTGCCCGTTCTAGCTTTGTCTGGTTATATCTTTAAGCCACTTGCCCTTGTCTTACAAGCATTTGCAGCACAGCGGGCATGCATGCTGTTGACAGTGTCTGGAGTAGGTCAGTTGTACAATGGCTCTCCTGGCACCGTTGCAAGACACCCAAGCCAAAACTTGCACAGATGTCTGACTGTGTATGACTGAAGAATTGCTGAGGCCACACAGAGTCGGGTTAACTTGAGGCGTTGCCAAAGGCNAGAGATTGCAGCAGCTGCAGAGGCGCTGCCACTTCCGATTGCCACGCCCACATCAGCCGCCGCCAATGCCANCATTATGAACGTGCAGTCAGGGCAGCAGTGTCTCTCAATATCAAAGCTTGGGGACCAGTGTCAGGACAGGCATCTTCAGAATTCCTGAGCCGGTTGGAAATCAGCAACAAGACAATCCACTATGTTGTAGTGTCACGTTTTGAGACAGCAACAATCAATGTTTTGACACAGCAAGCCTTTTTGCCAGAGCTCAGCCCTTTTGCAGCCAGTCAGTTGGCCAGCATTGGTCCTGAAAGATGGGCAGAGCTGTTTGGTACATCGCTGGCTATGTACTAGGCGGCCTTCTCATCGGCAAGGCCAGCTTTACTAGCAACAGCAGCACTACAGCTTCAACGATCAAGGCTGAGCTGGAAGCCAAATTTGGGTTCTTTGGCACAGCGCAGGCTCAGGGTAGTGCTCAGCGTACAACTGCCTTGGTAGGCGTTTGATGGACACATGTCTCCACAGATGCGCTGTTCGCTAACACCTCTTGTGGGCCCATCATCACACACATGTTTCTGCAGGAGCAATATGAGACAAAAATAGAGTATCATTGCACAGGCGCTCAGATGAGCAATGATCAGCCTAGCAATGTGGATGGCATGATCAGAGCTGCTCAAAACTATGCTCAAAACAATTGTGGTGGCAAATTTCACGCTATCTTGTGGCCACTCTCTGCATTGAACAGTTACAATGTTGCTGGACAGCAATATTCAGGAAAGAGGTCAGTGCAATTGGTGTATGGAGGTCACCTTCTCAAGGTGCTCAACTTGGAATACGCTAAGCTGCAGCGACTGCAGCGTACATTGACCAGCCTCCGTGGGAAGCATGCCAGCAACACTGAAACTGCTGTAAAGCAGGTAGAACAGATGCAGTGCCCACATGTTGACCTTGCCTGCTGAATTGTGACTCTACACAAATCTGCACTCGTATCGCATAGAGAAAGTGCATGTCAACATGTTTTTGAGGAAGTCATGTTATGGAACCTCTGATTCATGGCACCTTTCCAGAACAGGTCAGCTCCAATGCGCATGCTGAGGCAGATTTGACCAGCTGGGTATTCCATGACTCAGTGCAGGTGAATCGTGCTCTCAGAGCATTTGACAGACTAAATGCCTTGGTGGATCTGGCGAGTGTGGACGAGGACTCTGACCAGTTTGATCAAGACAGCTATGACCGTATCTTTGTGGCTGCACAGATTGAACGTGACCTCTGCAAAACAGGCCTTGCAGGTTTGCAATCTTCAAGCCTCCCTGCATGTTATGTGACATGCTTAGTAACAACTGAGGTATAGGAACCTAGGATTGCACATTGTGCTATGGCTCAGCTGTTTCATGCGTCCTGCTGCTACAACAGCTAGCTATACATAACATCAGCATAGCCTTATCTGCTTCTGATGGTACCATCATGTGTATGTTCAGTTTGCAGTTTGCTGATACACAGATGGTTATGCAGTCAAGTTCAATCACCTGCTGACATGTGTGCACGTGGTATGTGTTTACAGGTTACACAGACGCAAAGGCTGCAGATGAATTCACAGCTCCTCCAGGGGTGTTCACTAGAGCAGTCATGCCTCTCAGAGCAGGATACAAACATTAACTTAACAGGAATATACACATCAATCTTGAAGCACTATTGGATGGTGGATAGGTCATCNAGGCGCTCTGCTTCAGCAGTAAGACCTGTCTCACTCTCCTCTTTGCTGAATCTCAGCTGCTCTGTGGTGGCCACCAGAGCAGCCACTTGGGCCACCAAGACACACTTCTGCTCTTTGACGCCTTTCAAGGCCACCTGCACTCGTCATGCCAGAGTCAGAGAAACACAACGTCACTGCTTGGTATAGGTTGTGTGTGTGGAGTAATGTGCACGTGCCCCATAGCAGACGCTGGCAATACGATGGCCATTGTACATGCCGTTTTGTGGGTTGTTGCTGGGGGCTGACAACAACAAGTCAATGTGACTTTGTTCACACATGTATAAGAAGAGGTCATTCAAGAATGCAGCATATATCCTGTTCATGACAGATAGGCATTATGCCACAAGCATACACCACAAGCAGGCATGCATTTGGCATGCTTGGTCAAGCTTGCACTGCTCAAGCCTAAAGGCAAAGCAACAATTGAGGTGTCTGTGCAGCTAGCTGGGCTGGATGCAAGCCACAATCATTTGAGTGGTAGCCTGCCAGACTCATGGAGTGCCTTGACATCTGTAAGTGTTCACCGTGATGTTGTATGTACAATCACCGATGTTGACTCTGTATATGCCGAGAGGCTTTTAGAAGATTTATAAGCTTGAGACTGATCNTCCTGCGTTGCTTCTGCACCTGCACAGTCCATTCAAGTATGAAACCCAAGTGCACAGCTGACTCTAGCATAAGCATGAAATGTGCAGTATGATCTGGACTTGGATGTCTACCCTGAGGACATATTGACACAGTCTATGGTCCAATAGGTTGCGCTTGAAGCTCCCTGCTCACTTCTAAATCCGGTAGTCATTGAGCAGAATCTTGACATTGCCTCAGGTGTTCATCCTGGACAGTCTTGCAACATACAAGCCCAAAGACAGCAAAGATGCTGAGAGCATTGTGGAGAGGGTCACACCTCGCTTGCAGCATGCCAACTGTGCTGTCGTCCTATCAGCTGTCAAGGTGTGAACACAAACTCAGCCCTCATGCATGTGACGAGTCAGCGGTACAATGCCTCATCAACTGCGATGCTGTGCAGACTACACACCATGGACTTGAGCCAGCAACTGTTGCTGTGTCTGTGTTTTTTGTCAGCAATTTGTGTGTTGCTGTGCTTGGATGTGCAACATATCATCGGCCAGTCCAACAAGCACAAATGAAACAGCTTGCTCTCATGCTTTGTATGTTCATGTCCAGACAGCAAGCACAGTGCTGCTAGCCACTGCTTGGGGTTACGGAGAGTCTTTGTCAGCAACAACAACAACGGTCACACTGCTGACACATAGCCCTGCATTGTGTTGTGCAGGTCATTCTGAAGCAGCTTGATCTGATGGACGATCAGGCAACTGTCAAGTCTCTACATAAGAAGATGGCACCTCCACTGGTCACCCTGCTGTCAGCAGAAAGCGAGATCCAGTATGTTGCCCTGCGCAACATCAACCTGATTGTGCAGAAGAACCCAGGCATCCTTGCCCACGAAGTCAAGGTCAGCTGCAAATCCACTCAGTTCTGTTGCATTTCCTAACGGCAGGCATGACACAGGAAATTGCAAACAACATGAAACACAGCTCTATCAGGAGTGCGTCTTATGCATGGCNCTGCTCGCATGCACAGACAGCACGCATGCCTTACATTGGACACTGCAAAGAGCAGCATACATTTGTCTTCAACGTACCCTGCATACTGAACAGACAGACAGTATTCACTCAGGGTCTGTGACCCCACATGCAGCTCAATGGTTCTCCTTGCATTGCCAGCAATGTTATGGCTGCACAATGTAGACCCGTTGCTGACAAACGCAGCTTGCCAAAGCCACTACGCCTGCTTAGTTGAACAAGTCTTTCCAATTTGTGCTATGCTGCATTCACATCGTATGCCTTCACAAACGACGTTTTGTGGCAAGCTTGCTGACCCCTTGGGTAATACTTCTACCCCACGACCCCTCTCTGTATATGCTGAAGTCCATAGAAGCAGGTTTGGCACTGCATCATCAACCTGGACTCAATGGACTGCTGATGAGGCGCAACTGAATGCCTTTCTGTCCTGTGCTGATTTGACTGTCCATGTGTGTGTGCAGGGTGCCTTGGAAGCACATTGGGCACTGCATCATCAAGCTGGACTCCAAAGCCTTCCAGACTGCAGATGATGTGAGGGCCGTGCTGCAATGCATCCCTACTGAGGATGAAAGTAACATGCTGCAGTCATATGTCAAAGCTGGGGGCGAGCTGAAAGGGCTCAGTGATGCAGAGCTGTTCTGCCTGAACCTGATGCAGGTATGGGTTCCATTTCTCTACTGTGCATGTGACATTGAGAAGTCTGCAGACAAGGGGGAATAAACTCTATGCCGGTAGGCATTGGTGATGGGAAGCCCTGAATAGATCAACGGCCTCTTGACCCCTAGGGTTTTGAGTATCTGTATCTGACGAGANGGGACTCATCAGGTATAGACACCCACTTGCATGACAGCTCAGCATGCCAGAGCCCACAGCCCTGATGCTATTGATGATCCCNAGGTCAGCTCCATCTTGCAGCTTGCCATTTGAGCACCGTAGTAAGATAGGTTCCAAGGCACTGCCAATGACAGCTGATGCCCAGCATGCAGTACAAAGCCAATTGTGTAAGGCCACAACTGTGTTGAGTGTCAATGCAACATCATGCACATCCTGTGGCAGGCGCTCTGAGGAGCAGAAGCCGCTGACCGCACGAGTCTCTTACGCCAACTCAAGGTGCCAGGACGCAACAGTGTCTAGCAACTGCCTGGTGACGTGTGTACTGAACTGTACATGATGGCACACACTGATGAGTCATCCAGAGCACTCAAGCAGCAATCACACACTTGACCATTGCAGAGCCTTTCACACTATTGTTGATGTATGCGTAAACACAGAGCACTCACACTAAGAAGGTCCACAGTGTCAGCTGCTCAAGCACTGGGTCTGCTTGGTGCAGTTATATGCAAGGGGCTAAGTCTTTGCAAATGTTTTATGCCCATGTGGCTGCCTCAGGGCACAAGGATCATGTTCAAATTCAAATCATGCTGTGATCTGCAATGAAGCCATGCAAGCCCTCGAGGAGGGCCACTCCTATCTCATAGTCTCAGACCGCGCCACAGGTAACTCACCTCAGGTCCTGCATTGCTTGAACAGGTTGGTTTGCAGCCCTTGTATGCATGAATACAAAGTTGAGCANTCTGCAGTGCATGCTGCTGGATGTGCTTGCAATTCTGACATGCATTGTGAGCTGACGGCATAGTCTGTCATTGGGGTGAAGGAGGTCACTGTGTTGCATGTACAGCGAGTCNCCCCTCCCCCCTCTCACTTTGCCACCAAGACAGTATCTCTGTTTCATCCCTTAAAAGTATATAGTTTCATTATCTGCAACTGCTGCAGGCCTCTGAGCAGGAAGTCTTTGACCAGGCAGCTCAACAAGCTGACCAGGCAGCCCAGCAAGCCTTCCAAGAACGCCCTGCTCAGCTTTGGCCTGGGAGCCGCCAAGCTGCTGCTCCAGGGCGGGGCGGTCTATGTAGCAGTCACCCTGCTGCAGGGCCGCAAGGGCAAACAGAGGCTTGAAGAAGACTTCCATGCTGTTGCAGTAAGGCTCTGCGATCCTCAATACAGTGTATCTGCACCTTGCAGGTTGTAGCAGTGTAGATGGTTTTGTTTGTGTGTGATCACGCATGCACTAAGTTTGCTTTGCTGCAGTTGGTCAGCCGTATCAAGTCTTGCAAATGGTAGTGGTGTGTTGTGCTCATGTATAATCTATGAGTAGAACAGACTCTGCACCCACTGCCAGGCACTTGAATACTGTCTGTCAAGTTTGCCACCATTGCTCAGTGGTGGTTGTGGGTTGTGTTGTTACAGCTGCTGTTGCACATGACCATCTATCATCATTCTGGGTTAACATCTTCACCTTGCTCTTNTTATCTTTGTTCAGCCAACGCACAGCAGCTGAAAACGTGCGTGTCGTTCGTGTGGCACAAGCTAACACATGCATCCAGGATAACACGCCCGCAAGTTGAAAGGTGAGCGAGTCATAAATAGTGCAACATAGCGCGCATGAGAGAACACAAGTTGTATATCTGCGAGCTGCCTAAGTACCTGCTGGACAGTTGTGCCCGGCTGCTCCGAAGTGTCGCCACTGATGGCTGTGTAAGCATGGTGGTGGTCATACTACGGTCGTATGTGTGTCTGGTCCGAGTCAACCAGTGCCTGTGTCAAACAAAGGCCAAGCAAAACTTGCTTTGTGAAAAGTTGAGCGAGTGTGGTCGGCGAATGTTTGAGTTTGTCAAGTGCCTGCATGCCCCAGATGATACAGTGTCTTTGTCCTAGGAGGCAGCACATTGGTGCCTAATCATACCTGCACATCTCTGTATCTCTGCTCATAAGGCTGTGATGCCTCAGCTTGAGCATGAGCAGCCTCGCATTTTGAGCTCAGCTCCTGCAACTCTGCCCTCAGCCTTGCTACAGCCCCCTCCTTCTCCTGCAATCACAGACATACTTCATTCACAAAGCATGCTAACCTGCAAAGTNCAGTTTATGACATGCATTGCTGCATCCTAGTTGTACCTGTCGCTGCAGGTCAGGTACAATGGCGACTAGAGTACCGTCATGTGGCCTCACCAGTGGCTAAGCTGCTGCTGCCACAGGCAGGGGCAATCGGGTCGCCTTTTGCGCTGTTTGGCAAGGTCGGCAGCTCCCCTAGGGTGTATGCAACCCAGAACAGGGATGCTTTGTTAAAGGCATTACAGGCAGCAGCATACAAGAAGATGGGTCTCACTTTGGCAGGTGAGGGCTCATGCCTACCCTGCTAGTAGCGCCTGCTGTCATGCTGCTGACAGCAGAGCTCATGCAGCTCATTGTGCAGGACACAAGCATCTGTCATGGCTGCTGCTGGTGTCTGCTGTGAATGGGCAAAGCTGGCTGTTATTAAATGTAGACCTTGCACAGAAGCTTTTGTAGTGTTGGTCTTGTCACTGCTGACTCTTGGCAGGCCTCAAGAATGCTTGAACATGGACGAAGACTTGACTTGTGCACCACATGTGTGAGGACCAATGAAGTCTTGTGACAGGCAACAAGTGTGCCCTGCATGCAGTCGATACAAAGGCACAAGTCAGCGCAGTGGAGCTCCTAGAGGCTGTCAATAATGCAGAAAGAGAGCGGGCTGCGGCCCCTGGCCAGATCCCAATTGGGCAGTGGGCAGCCCTGAAAGTACAGGCCGATCTCAACTTGAGCTCTCAGCAACTCACCTCGCAGCTGCAACTTAGCATACCTTCGCAAGCGGTGAGCGCGAGTGGCAATATGGATCATTNACGAAGATCACAGTGTATACTCAACTCAAGATATTTGGGAGGGCGAAAAGCTAAATGTAGTGGGTACTTGTCACTGAGCTCTGTGTGGTGCAGACAAGCGTGTCACTGAAATGGCAGCTCGCCTGTTCAGTGTCCTTACATTTGCCCATTCAATACTTCAACCCTGCGTGCTAGCCCTGGCTAAGTGTGTGCAATGACCTTGGTAGGTTAACTACATACAACACGTGTGGAGTCTTGCTTGTGTGCACGTGCTACATTGACACCATTGGTCAATGCACATAGTCAACATGAACATGCTGAGCATTTCTACAACTACACAGGGTTGAGCAGGCATTGTGGTAGATGTGGTGATGTTTAAAGCCCGCTTGAGCTGCCAAGCTGCGGCTTACACAGATACGAGTTGTGAATACCAGTTGGGAGCCNAGGAAGTGCATTGCAACTCTGTGCCTAGCCACAAAACACATGTGGTACATCCTCCAAGCTAATGCGTCGCCATGCCGACTGTCTGATTCAAGTTTGCTTTGATTTCATTGAAAGCCTTAGGCTTGCCAACAAGCTACATTGCAGCTGCCAGGTATGCTGGCTACCCAAGACACCTACCTACCTACCTAATGTGACATGGATTGCAGATATGCAGTGCAACTGTGCACCACCTGGAAATAAATGCTGCAGTCCATGTGTACGCACATGCTTCCTGCTAGGCAAGGGCTTGCATCTGGTGTGCAAAGTCCTGGTTTTGCAAGCTGACCAAGAGCCAGTGCAGCTGCTCGACACTAGTGCTGTGCAGCATGTTGCTGCTGGAAACAAATGGCTGACTGACATGAACTCATACTCAGCGATGCATGCGCTCCAGCTGTTGCTGCTCTGTTTAAGCTCCAGACTGCTCGGCTTCCTAGACAATTACTTGCTTGGCTCACTGCCCTGATTTTGGAAAGTTTCCTGACTCAAGACTGCTGCAGTTCCACATTCACCCATGTCGCATGGCTTGGCTTGCACCCACAGGAGCACACATCGCTCTCCTCAGGTAGGTTGCTGCTATATATGGTTTGTGTGCCCATCATACCCTTGCAGCTTGCTCACCACCCATCTAAGGGGCAAGAGTGTACATGAAAATGCTGACACTGACATGTCCCACTTTGACAGGCCTGGCTGCTGTCAAGATCAGCATCTGTCCTGTCCAAGCTGTTGCTGCTTCTGGTTTCTGACATTGTCAACAAGTCCCATTTCAACAGGCCTGGCTGCTGTCATGATCAGCATCTGGCCTATTCAAGCTGTTGCTGCTTCTGGTGTCTGACAGCCGGCGAGCAAGGCCTGACAGCTGGAGCTTCATGTGTGGCAAAGGCACCTTTGGCAGTTGCATGGCGGGCAAGTGCACATCTGACAGCCATTCTGGGCTTGGGTAGCGGTGCAGAGCGCGCCTGTCTGTCTTGACGTGCAGGGAGTCATCTGTTGCCTCAAGTCGTTTGATGCCGTCCTGATCCATGATGACGCGTGCCCTGTATACAATGNAGGACTGCATGCCATGCTGCCATGCAGGATGGCAGAGCTGCAACGTCAGTGCCACTTGCCTATGTAAGCATGTGTAAGTAGTTATGAATTGTGCATGTCTCTGTGTTTGCTGAAGAGCCCTACAAGTGCTCTGAGGGAGAATTTTGATGCCACAACAGACGGCGTGACATGACGCTCATTTGTCATTCTCAGTGTATTGCTTTGCTGCTTGTCTCAACCTGCAAGCTCCAACTTGCGCCTGCAATGTGACATTGCATAGTGTCAGCTTACCCTAAGCTTGCTTGTAGCAGCAAGCTCAAGGATTAGCAATGCAGCGCGCAAAACATGAGGTTATAAGCATGCGTCCGCATTGTGGTCACAAAGCATGTCCCACTGCATTATAGGATGGCGCACTGTGCAATGGCTGCTCTACTGTGCGGTTGACACACACAGCTTGTTATATCCTGTGTTGCGCAAAGATGTACCACTCTGTGGTCATGCCAGAGTCCATTGAGCAGGGATCCACATGCCTTCATGCAGTTTGACAAGGGCTGCATGCAAAATGTAGCATGTGGTGTGTCGTACAAAGCTGCACCTTGCGATCATCTGGAGCAAGCCTCAAGATCTGTTCAATGTCTGCCATTGCCGGTTTCAGCATCTCCAGCTGCTCAAAGGCCTGGGCGCGCATGTGAAGGATGTTGATGCAGCTCTCTTGCTTCCCACCATGTTGGATCAGTGTCATAGCTTTACTGCAGGCTTGCACTGCCTGCACCAGATCGCAAAACATGTCAATGGCTGTACATGCAAAATGCCAAACATGGAGGTGGGGTGTCGCTTTAGGCCTACAAACAGCATGTTTTTGCCAGGGTGTTGCCTGCACAAAGTCTGTCAACATTAGGCAATATGCAAACCGCAGAGCAACTGTAGATGCAACATGTGACATGGCAACCTCTGCACACGAGGCAGCAGCAAGCAGATCACAGCAGTACTTAAAAACCGATGGGAGGCCCCCTGGTCAGACTTTACGATGCGTGCACCCTTCCAAAATGCATCTGTGAAGGTGTGAACACACAGGACAGGTGCTTTCGCATAAGTGTGGTTGCTGAAAACTCGCACCTCGCGCTGGTGACCCGTGTGCGCACAGCAGCTAGCCACATTGCAGCAGAGAAGTGCTACGTNGACATCAGCAACCCACCTCACAGGTAGCAATGGGTCATGACAGATGCAACAGACCCCAAATAAAGCCATAGCGTGTCGTGCCTAGCGTTTCAANGCTGCACACACGCAGGCAAGCGGCTTTGCCTGCCTGCGTAGCACAACAAAAAAATCAACTCCTAATAGTTGCCACAAAATGCCATTGTGTTGTAAGATAAGTGAAGTGTTCACATGGCAATCAGCTCTCCTGGTCTGCAAGCAGCGCCATGCATCGCTTCTACAGTAGTAACGTACAATCAACAATGCTGAGCGCACAGTCCTTGTGGACAGCACACTGTTTCTCAGCCGGATAAAATTGGGCCTCCAAGCAAGGAACAAACCTTCCTACAGCTCGTGCAACAACATTTGACAGCGCGTCCACCACCCTACTTGCACTCCTGGGTGTTGCTGACATCAATCGCATACTACAAGTGCATGGTAATGCTGTGTAGCTACAATGCCCACCTTCATGCCAGCAAACAGGCTGATGTCAGTCTCCTTCTTGAACATGCCCTTGCACACGGCAGAGAGGCCATCAGGGCTGACTCTGTCTATGCTCCCTTGCTTCTGCTTCAGCTGCTCGATCAGTGTTTTTGAATACAGCCCAGCATGATAGCTGTGTTGTACAGCAGGCAGCTAACAGCACCAACAGTGGTGCAAATGCAGCTGTGCTGCCATCTGAGGCATCTGTGGGCTTGTGGCTCACTACACCAAGCGGCAGTGGTCAAGTTGAAAATGTTGCTGCAGCAATGAACAACAGCCCTGGGGCTGGTTTCAGCTCTCAGCCATCCTTTGGCACTGTACATGCTATGCTGCTGTCACTGCAGCTCCCAGGGGGCGATGCAATGTCAGGCCAGGGGCAGCATGATCCCCTGGTTCCTGCCTCTGGGATGGAGCATGCACTTCAACCTCCAACAGGCAACAGCCAACAGCTAGTGGTCTGTTCTTTGGCTCAGGCCAGACCCGGCTCAGTCATTGCTTCTAGCCCTGAAGCACATGCTGACCATATGCAAGGTAGGCACCGTGTATGTTTGCAGCATGTGGCCAAGAATGTTTTGCAGCCTGTATATATCCTTGCACTGTGTGCACTAACAGGGTAAGCTGAAATGCCTTGCTCTCCCGCAAAGGCAGCACATGTTAGAGCACTGCAAAGACAGGGTACAACAAAACATCTGTTCTGGCCAGTCTCTTACTGCTTGTAGCAGAGCTGCTGCCTCCTTGTCAGCCTTGCAGTTTGCACAAGCATGTCGTGATGCTGCAGAAGTATCAGTCTTGACTGTGGGTGGTGCATTTGAGCTGCTGGGTCTGGGGTTGAGTACCCCAGACCCCAACAACCATGACCCTAGAACATTTAGGCCTGTTGCCTCCAGACCTCCTGCAAGCCGAGTGGCAAAGCTGAAAGCAATCAGAGTGAGCTCACCACCTGTCCCAATGCTGCAATTCATGTGATTGGCTTGCTTAGCTGTAGTTGAGGCTGGTTTTGCCAGTGCAAGGCAGTGCTGTTGTTGCACGCTGTTGTTGGATACTGCTGTTTGCGCATTATACACTTGCATGCAACACGTGAACTGTAACTCAGCATACTGTCTGAGAATGGTGTACATGTACCCGCCTCAGCTGCATGCCGTCAGCAGCTGTGCAACATCAGAAGGTAGAAATGCCTGCCCATATGCCCTATTGCACGCCAGCACTGAAACATGCCTTGCTGGCTTTGCTGCAGATGCCGTGATGCACTTTGCCTGTTGGCAGATCCAGCGTGTGTCCGCCACTGAGTCTGCATGCATCAATATGCACGTTTGAGTTGCCATGGACAGAACTGGAAATCAGCAATGTGTGAAGAGGGTAGGAAACATGTTCAATCTCTGGTGACTCCTTGCAGATTGTGATGCAAGCCTGCAGCAGTGTTCAAATCAGTTGGAATACGGGGTTGACTATCCTCTGGAGCTGGACTTACCTGAGCAGCGTGCAGCCTTGTTATCCATCTACAACAGCACAGGTGGCACCAACTGGTCCTTCTCTGATGACGAGTACCTTCACGACCTCTTCTTTGAGCTCGTTGACGATGTCATTGAGTATGGGGACAGCCTTTCTGGGGACGGCACACAGAATGTCAGCAGTATCTTAGCAGCCTCAAGATTCAAAGATTTGGCTGCGCTGCCATCGCTTTCAGGCAACTGCACACTGCAACAATCACTCAGTTTTGGCCAACTTCTGTTAGATCACACATGGGGCGAACCAGACCGGAGTAAGTCTGGCTGCTCAAACGTGGCATGCATAAATATAAATTTCAAATATACCTGAATGTGCTACGCTTTGGCAGTATCAACAATGCAGAGCTGCCCTTCCTGGCTGAGCATGAGTTACCAGATAGGCTGCAGCGCGAACTCAGTGACAAGCAGGCAGGGGGGTCAGGCAGGCTTGATGCAGATGCTGGGGCGGGACCCTCCTCCGGCCNTGTGCCTGCTTGCTGCCTGATGCCACTGATCTGCAGCCCCAATGTCTCTTTCGCTGGCACACTCGGGCACTGTCACAGATGACAAACAATGCTTGTTTCTGCAGAGCTGTATGCCCAGCGCNCCGCTGCGTATGCATGGCCTGCACAGCTGCATGTTACGCTGTTCTTGAGCTGTCAGTGTTGTACAAGACTGGTGTGGCTTCTGCATCAGGTGCACAACAGTGATGCTGTTGTCATACAACATGTGGTTTGCTGCTGAGTCACTGCTGCCCCACAGCTGACTCAACTTGTGACGTGTGTGCAGGCGCTGTCAGCTGTCGTCGATCTGTGCTTTGAGCTGCAAGAGTTGGAGGACTTTGCATCATATGAACCAGCTTCTGCTTACCCTCAACATGGACTGCTGACAGTGCGCAATGGAGGACATCAGATGCGTGCTCTGTGGCTGAACCTTACCGTACCACATGTGCTGAGCAGCATGGACACCACACAAGACAATGCATTAAAGGTTTGCAAACAAATTCCAGGCAGGTGCTGTGTCAAATGTGCTCTGTAGGTTTCATGCAGCACAAGTGCATGAGCTGACAGGAGAGTTGCTTACTCATCAACTTGATCAGCTGGTGCTTGGATGACCTCGATGACTAAAGCACAAGTCATAGCATTGCCCTGAGTGTTCTGTGGCTGGTTTTCGTTGCTGCAGGCTTTTCCGGTCCCTTGCTTGATGTACAGAGGCCCGAAGTCCACTCTGCCATGCCGATCAGTCACCTTAGTCAGCTTGCCTCCTGAGGCTTCCAAATCAGGCAACCTGCCACCCATGTCCTCGGCTTCAGAACCCTCTGGCCATTGCAGACTTACTGTGACATCGATGCCACTTGCATGTACTGCGTTTTGAAAGGCATCGACTAGCTGCAGTGCTGAGCTGCTTAGAAGCTGTCGGTCTGCATCAGACTCCCCATTGCTGGCAGTGACTCGCTCAGCTGCTGCATTAGCTACCAGGTGAAGCTGATTGAGCAGTCCTGGCAACACCTCAAAGCTGATGGCAGCACTGCGCATTGTTGCTTCCTTCTTGCTGAGTGCCCTCAACAACTCTGCTCTGAGCTCTGTGTGCTCTGCTGTCAGAGTGTATGTGCCTGCTGTTGTAAGATCGCCAGAGTCANTTGGCCCTGCAGTCCACATGGGAGGCTTGTCGACTAATGTCATGGACTCCTCACCTACGCCAGTTCATTGTGAGTCCCAGGATGATCTCGTGCATACATGCATGACATGCCTGTCATTCTGCATACTGGGCGGCACTGTCAGTTCCTGAGCATGATCAGGCAGCCCACCTTTGTGCAAAGTTGCGGCACTTCCTGCAGCTGGTGTCAGCCACAACTGTACAAAGAGATGATGCAATGCCTGACTCAGCTGTGCCCTGCAGGCACGTGCATCTCGCCTGTCATTTGTTGATGTACTCAAACGGCTGGCAGCCCTGCCAGACAATGACCCAGTCCATATCTCAAAGCAGGTGATGTGTTATTGCATATGGCAACCCAACAACTGCTCACTTGTGAGCTGACACATGTGCAACTCGCTCATCTGATACCATGTTGCCTCAGAATGCGCATCCTCTTTCACTGCACACAGTGGCATGATGACATTCTGCCCGTAGCCGTGGTCAATGTTTTACAACTTTCAAAGCTCTGTCATGACGAAGCTCATGGTGGAATTTGCTGCAGGTTGCGCGCTGTGAGCGCTTTGTTGTGGTACATGGTCAGATCATATTGAACCAGTTCAAGCACTTCCCTAATAAGGCATTGCAGAACTGCGCATTTGTGAACAGCCTTAAGACTGCCATGGAGGCCCGCAAGCATTCCAAGCTGTACTCCACCAACAAAAAGGCAACCAAAGCCAAGTCAGGCAATAGCAACCCTATGCGGGTATGTCTCTTACATTGACACGTACACCTGAGATGTTTGGCGCTTTGGCTTTACTCCGCTATTGGCTGTTGTGTCTNGTGCTCGAGCAGTACTGTCGGCAATCCAGTGAAGGCCTTCCCCCATGCCATCCCTACCTACACAGCGTCTGCTAAGCAGCAGCTATCTCAACCTAGGAGGCAAAGCACTGTGTGGGCATTTATCAATGATAGTGGTTTCCTGATCACAACGCTTTTGAAGTTGATTGCTGCTTTGTATGTCAATGAGTGAGTGTAGCTGCAGTACTGCAGATGTACTTTGTATCATGCTATGGTGTTTTGATGTTTGAACAGTGTCAAGTCAGATTTACAGATGTCCTGCTGGTGGAAAATTGTTTGAGCGTTTCGTGATTTCTGCTGCATCACATCAAAAAACCGGGGACCCACAGCAGTGCGCTGCGTTAGTATGCCACATTCAGCTACACTTGTGCAGGCCAAAGGAGCTTCGGGGCATCAGTTGCTGTGTCAGCAAGTCGCAGTGCCTGCGAAAGCTACAGCCGCACGGAGGGCTGCAGTNTATGCAAGGTTAATGCAGCTGCAAAGCTTGATGGTAGCATTGCTAACATCGTGACATGCACCTGACCAGTGAAAGTGCAATTTCCAAGTGTGTGTAACCAGTACCACTACCTGTATATGTGCTTTGCCTGCATTCAATGCTGTCATAGCCTGTGGACTGCTCAAAGCGCACAACAGGCCAGACCTGATTTTGGTACCTGAAACACATGTCACAGCTCACACATGTTAAAGCCTGTTTACAAAATCGGCAACTCATCTTGAAACCCACGCACAGTGACTCCTGCCACAGGGGCATGCATCTGTTGTTGAGCTACATGCATATTGCAGGAGTCATCAGGTTTGCCAACATCAACAGATGGGCAGATCACGTGTTGCAAGCTTCCAGGTGGGATATATGCTGCCAAAAGCTTTGGTGGGCTCGTCACTGACCAGCAATTACGTGATCAGACAGAGCTGCTTTGTACGCTGATGGCTAGGGACAGCCTTTCTACAACTGAAGGAGGACCCATGCTGGCACAGTATTATTACACCAGCAAAGAGTATGCACGTCAGTGCGACCTGCTCCAAGAGCTAGAAAGCTTTGATGTCTGGGGCCAGGATCAGTAGTGTAAATCTTGTGCACATACACAAGATATATGCATAAACTTAAATGCCATCTTTATGAGCTGGGAATTCCAGAGGTGGTCAATGGGCAGCTGCAGGCAAAGCACATCAGCAATTCAAGTTCTCACTGGTCATCCTTATTCTGATCGACCTTGTNTATGAGGTGGACCTTGTCAGCATCAAGCTGCCAGAAGCGCGTGCTGATCAATATCAACACACAAAAACGATTTTGGGCTCCGGAACCACTTCGAAGCACCGGACTGAGCGCTTGGAAGGTACGGTAGCCGCTACAGCGCAAGTGCCTGATGGAAATTCAGTGCTTGTGACGCTCTCAGAAAAGACCAGCAGCTGTGCCAAGGCAGCGTAGCAACGTCTGCAATGATTGTGTTGCCGAGCTTGCCAGCAGTTCTGATGAGCTTGAGAGCCACACTGGTGTCAAAGGCTGATGTAGTGGCGTCCACAACACAGAGCACAAGTGTGTTGCGCTTGTTTAGGTATGTATTGACGAGGTCAGTGGTTGCAGTCTCCTGTTCAGGGGGGTATGTCTGGATGCCAGGGAGGTCCACAAACTCAAAGGTTGGTAGGTCTGCCTGCATGTTGAGACAAACAAGTATGCACTGCTGTTGACAACAGTCGCTGTTGCATTTCGCCACGCTAGTGCTGCACTTTGCCTTATATTGTGCATGCAAATGCAGCTTCTGCCTTCAAAGATTGCACTGAAATTGCACTGTGACATTTCACCTGGATAGGGCTGCATGCTGCCTAACCTGATTACANACAGGTGTCTGCGCTTGCTCACCAGCTAGGCAAGATAAGACCTGATGTCACGTTTACCTTACAGTAAATCTGCGAGCGACAGGCAGCTTTCTTCAGGGGTCTGTATACAAGCAAAAGTGTAAACATACCCAAATGCACCTTGAAAGCCTCAAAGCGTCCAGCTTTGCAAGCATGACGCGCATGACGCCTTTCAAGCATTCAGATTCAGGTCACAAACGACCCAAGTTATCCAGGTGCCGAAAAAGGTCATGATGCTATGAGGATACTGTGTACATGCAACATGTTGCACCAGTGTCATTGCTGATGACTTTGAACTACGGAAGCAAAACAACCTGCTTATGTAGTGAGCTGACCTTATGCTTTGAAGCCAATGCAGTCGTCAGTAGTGTGTCACCTTAGGGCCAGGTACGCAATACTCAAGAGGACAACAACATATATGTGACACACATGTATGCACATCTAGCCGCTGTTTGCGGCTGAATTGTGACTTGCACTTTTGCGAACACAACCATCAATCTGCAGGAGTACGCCAGTCATACTGTGCAACGGCAATCTGCGTTCATCNCCTGCAAATTGCACAGTGACAATGTGTAGCTTGCATCTACAGATCTTTCTGGGCAAGCGGACGAAGTTCACAGATTTGGATGCAGAGCACTGGGAAAACTTCTTGCAGTGTCTGCCAGGTCTGACCAGGATCTCCAATCAGATTGATGACCTTGAGGCAATTTTGAAAGAGTTGTGGGCCTTGTATGTCGAGCTAGTAAACAGTACACAGGGCAAAGGCATGGCAGGCCTATATGAGCTGTTTCTGACCAGGTCACTCATTGTGCGCAATGGATTTACAGCGAGTTACCTGACGCTGAAAACCCATCTTGAGCAGAGAGACAGGTCAGAGCTAGTAATCACTTGGATCCGCAAATGCATGTGTGTTTGAAGCCCAGGATAGCAAGAGCAACACTTGGCAGGTGTTTTGAATGTTGAAGCTAGTAGGTTTACGTTATATTTGCAAGGCTCTGCTCTGGTCAGCACTTGTAAGCTACCTTGGGCGTGCACCTGTGGATCTTACTTGGGCAAATCAAAAGGCTGCACATGCAACCCAGCAGATGGGGACTTGAGTTGTGCAACCTTGAAGCCAACAAACTGTATTGTGTGACTTTGAGGTTGTATGGGTGTTCACATGTACATGCAATCGCAGCTTCAGTCATCTTGGTTGACACACTTTGACACTTAGTAAGGTATGTTCAACTGGCAGCTGGTAAAAAGCTGTACATTGCACAGAGTTTGGCACACATGAACATTGCAGGCCAGTGCATATTCTATACGAGTGCATAATCACCTCACGTGAATCACATTGTTCAAAGGTGTGCGGAGCTATCTGACAGAACTAAAGCTGTCAACAGCAACAATTGCACTATGCTGACAGTCATTTATAGTCAGTGTGATCGACCAAGCCACATGAACATCATCATATACCATGCACGGTACGAGTCGTTCTATGATCTTAGGCAGCAGTATGGGCCATGACGAGTTGGACGCCTGATACTGCAACCACTGTTGGGCGCTATATCACCTCACGCACTAGCTGCACTAGCTAGGTGCTCTCAACTGCAGGAACAGCCACCTCCTGAACCTGCCATGACATGGGAGCTCAGGATTTATATCTTATGGCGCACGGAAGAAGCTGAACTCTGCANCAGGGTATAAGCAGCTTTGCACCAGCTTGTAATTTGATACAGTAGCATAATGGGTGGGTGCAATCAGCAATGAGGACTGGATGCAATGCCGCACATGGTCAGCAGGACATATCTGCTTGTAAAAGTCGGCGCTTGCTGGATGTAGAACACTGCAGAGCCAATGGCAGAGCAATCTGTCATAGATAGTTGACTATATCACTTGATCCTTTGCATTACTGCATTGCTATGCATGTTGATGCTTACGATGCTTGGTTGTCAACCACGCTTGAACACCAGGTTGATCTTCAAACTCTTACCGGTATGTGTCGATGTCGCCCTTGGAAGACTTGATGAAGCCCAGCCGATCCCAGCAGGCTCAGCACTTGAGCCTTCTGGTGAGGGCGCATACGTGCAAATACCACAGCATTCTGCAGGACAGCTTCCAGCACTGAAAGGTCTNGCACTGACGTTGCTGATGTCATCGAAGATCACAGCAGCCATAACCAGCCGGGACAATGTGCACATCAAATTTTGTGGGGGACAAATGTTAAGCAAGTCTGAGATTTGTCAGTCTTACTGTTTGATGTGTTCTTTGAAAGTGTCTGAAGTCCAACGATTATTCTTATTGGGCTCAAGAGAAAGAGGAACACATGCAGCTTATCAATTTTTCCTTTGAGTGGCATGCAAGTGAGGCAGTTCAGGATGCACAGTGCAGAGCAACCAAGCAGAGTGCAGGGGATCACAATTGTGTAAAGTCAATGCAGTAGTCCTGGGCACAGTAGATCACCACGTGTACAGGCCCTTGCAGCATTGTTTGATGTGGTGGCCAGGGATGTCAGCAGCAGACTAGCTTGATTCGACAGCATGCAAACAAGGCAGTGCAGGGTGACCTGGGGCAGGCTGGGCTGCTAAGCAATCCACAAGCTGGCTGGTGTCAATGTGTACCAGCTGCGCAATGACCAGCAGCAGGTTGACTATGAGGGGTGAGCTGTCTGCTCCAGAAAGCTTGGCTACTACTGGCGGCAGCAGCTGCGGCACAATGGGGCCCACCTGCACCGTGGCAACATCTGACAAGTTCAGTAAGCATAGAGTTGCACACTTTGCCGGCTTGCACAGTATGTGCATCCTGCGAGAACTTGGGATGCAGTGCAATCTCGCCAAAAGCAGGCCTCAGTCTTTCACTTGCATGTGAGTGCTAGTGTATACAGCTGGCTGCAAGCACAGCCTGATGCTGACCTGGGCAGGCATTTTGAGCAGGATCTGCAGAGTGAGGTCCCCAATGTACAGTGAAGCAGAGTCCCCCATGTCTGGCTGAAGCAGTCTGCATCTCTGCACATAAACAGGTAAGGGCGTCTTGTGCAGATACAGTCCAGCTGAGATGCTTGCGTCCTAATGACAAAAATTGCAAAGCTGCGTGCGTAGGTGGGCCAGGTCGTGTTGGCTCGCTGTCATGCTTATTATTCCAGCACAGAATCATTGAATGTGATGACTCTCAGAGCAGAACCTTATAACACTTCAGTGGGGTTGTTAGTACACAAAAGCCAGCTGATGGAGCACAACATCACCAACTTTGAACACTTCAACCTCCTTTTGAGAGCAGAGTTGGCACCAACCAAAGGTGAGCTTGAGGGAAGGGACTGCTGAGGCGGGACGCAACCCACTTTGGGATAGCTCTGGTAGGGCTTGTGCATGACCAATACTTCAGTGACTGTAAGTTGTGCTCACACAAGAGAGACCTTGAGCTGAAGTATGTGCAGTGACAACGATATCATAGCAACATNAACCGCAGCTTCTTGTCATGCCAAGTTGTGTAGCTCCAGGGAAGTAAGGTTGCGTCAAGACTGAGTAGGTAAGAGCTACAATTCCTGTTGAACATAAGCTGCAGCATGTCATCCACAAGATCGCAGACTGTTTGCAATACTTGTGGGATGCCCACATCAACATGAGCCTTCTTTGAAGCACTCAACTGTCCAGCCAGCCATTGAACATGGTGTATGACCAGTTGAATTGGATAAACCACCCTGATGGGTTGAGCTAAAAGCGTGGCTTGTAGTGTAATTACACGAGTGTGTGTGACAACTCAGCCGTAATGCAGGAAGAACATGACTCATTCAGAGAACAGACCATTTCCCTTCTTGTTTTCCCATCAACTTGGAAAGCTATATGGAGCCAGATTGTGAGTGAGGTGGCAGGCATGCTTGAGGCTGGCCAGGAGCTGCAAGCCAGTCATGCATGGCATGTGCTGGCATGCTACGCGCTACTGTTGCAGGCAAGCCAAGCTTCACGCAGGTGTAGTGTGCATCCTGCACACCATGCACATGCATACCAATATGTTGTCACAGCAAGTGGCCTCAAGTTGGGTGTGCGTAATGTCTGATCAGCTGGCTTAGCATGGCAGCTCTGCTTGTGAAGCAGTGTTCTGTGTGACTGCTGTGACTGTTTACTGCGTGTAACGCCGGCTAGCGTTGCAGTCCATGATCAAGGGCAAACACACGGTTGGACACCTAACATTGGGCTTTTCGCCCAGCCTGGAGATCAAAACTGACAGGTTGATGCGTGGTAGAAACAGGCAAAACTTGAGTATGCATGTAGGCTTTGACCGCGCATAACACAAAAGCACCTGAGATCAAAGTATGTCCGTCCACACAGGTGTTCTAGCTTCAGGAACCGGTCGGGCTCTTCCTGCTTCATGCGTATGAATACTGGTGTTTGCCGCAGCATAGCACGTGCTGTGTCTACTTCTCTCAATTCAACTAGTTCCAGCACTACCTGCGAATGNTGTTGACTGCTTCGCTGTTGGCAACTGCTCACGATTATCTTGCTGCACTGATCAAGTTTACACGAGAGACTAGCACTCCTGCTGCATACTTCAGCGTGACCCAGTGTCCGGGGAGAGCCCCTTCCATTTGTGTAGTCAGCATGGCCACGGACGACTTCTATTGTCGTTACTATGTTGGGCATAAGGGCAAATTTGGTCACGAGTTCCTGGAGTTTGAGTTCAGAGCTGACGGGCTGGTAGGCTTGCCACACAGCACAAAACCTTCATTGTGTGTGTGAGTCCTCTGTTCAATCCCTCAGCCCGAGTCAGCAACAATGGTGTTGCAGATGCGATATGCCAACAATTCCAACTACAAGAACGATACTATGATCAGGAAGGAGGTGCACGTCTCAAAAGCAATCATTGACGAGCTTCGGAGAATTCTGGACGACAGTGAGGTACAGTGTATTCTTGGAATGCCAAGACCAGCTGTACCTCATGTGTATGCACACATGCCACCCCAGTCACATTGCATGGAGCGCTGCATTTGTGCCACTTTCAGCTTGGCTTGCAGATAGTAAAGGAAGATGACAATGAGTGGCCAGCACCAGACAGAGTAGGCAGACAAGAGCTAGAAGTCGTGCTTGCTGATCAGCATATATCATTCTGCACCACCAAGCTGGGGTCTCTCATGCAAGTACAGCAGAGTAAAGACCCAGATGGTCTGAGAGTTTTCTACTACTTAGTGCAAGTAAGTTGTTATGTGTGTTTTGTGTGCACCTGTATTTTGCTTGAGGACAATCCTGTCCTACATATACAGCTGATACATGTATTCATTTGCAGGATCTCAAGTGCCTGGTATTCTCCCTTATCAGTGCCCATTTCAAGATACAGCCTATCCAGCGATAAATGCTACAGCAATCAATGNTGCCATGCTGCATCAGCAGCAATGTGCTTTTGATGCAATTGCAGACTGATTGTGTAGTTTGCTGTCATCCTGACCTGCTGTGACATGTTGTCACCTGTCATCATGCAAGCACCCTTCATACCCTGCTAGGATTTTCATCATACTGCATGTGCTTGCAGCATGCAAGAGCAAAAATGCAGTGTGGACCAGCTTTGCCCATTTGGAATTTGCAGCATCACTTTACCGCCCCCTGCTGCAAGGTCCTCAACTTCACACTCAATGGACAGGGCACCAGATTGAATTGCTAATCTTGTTCCCTGGCCATGCAGATCTCTTGCCAGACAACCCCTACGACACTATGAGCCAAGGATGTGACTTTGCGCGAAATCATGCATCCCCCCACATCGACTTTGCCACAATACATTGCTGGCCCGACAGCTGGCTGGCACAAGCCACAGATGAGAGGCGGCTGCAGTTTGCCCGCCGCTGGATCAATTGCCATGTGGATGTCTGCCAGCAGCTGCTGCAGAAGCCATTAGTCTTGGCAGAGTTTGGGTGGAAGCTGGATGGCCGAGCAGCTTATTACAATAAGGTGAACCTGTTGATTGTCATTAACCACCTACAGCTGGTTGCACTGCTTGTGGTTTGTACAAGGTGACAGGCATCACGCAATGGCAGTCTGCACTTACTGCATTGCAGCAACAGTATGCTGCTGCAGGTCACACATTTGCATCCAGCACACAGCATGTTGGTACGCTAGATGTGCTCTAGTTTGACCATTTGCCAGAATGACACATATACATCATGTACATCAACAGTTCCACCATAAGCAGACGGTACATACTTTGACTGGCATGAGGTCCCTATATATGCACAACGCATTGCAAGGGTACCGTGGGTTTGACTGCCAAATGCTCCAAGCTATGATATGCTCGTTGTCAGCCAGCATCCCCCTGCTATGTTTTTTGAAACTACTACATATGTCATTCAACTTAGCAAGCCCATGCTGCAGGTCTATGATCATGTGTACAGTCATGCCAAGAACAGTCACGCAATCACTGGCAGCTGTTTCTGGATGACTGCAGCTGCCTCATACCCAGACTATGACGGCATGACAGTGTACTTTCAGCCACCTACACCTGAAGTGGAAGCTGAAAACGCCACCTTGCAGCAGCAAAGAGATGAACAGCAGTCACAGCAGTGTTCTGGTGGGTCAGGGCAGCGGCAAGGCTTCCGAGCGAGCATGCAAGGAAAGTTGCAGAAGGTGACCGCGCTGGCAGACCGGCTGCAGAACAGGAAGCAGGTGGTGGTTGATGTCGTTCGANAGGTCATGTTTAGGGTTTGCATGCAGGTCTTGTTGATCAGCGCTGTGATCACCTTGTGGCGCAACAACTGGATCATGAATTGACAATCTTGCATAGCCCCACACCCCAGCACTGAGCAACAAGACAGTGACCAAGGCCAGCGACACTGGCAANAGCTTGCCCAGGCTATGGCTGGCAGACCTGTGATGCCTTCTGTCCACTGAAGTGATGACGCAAACATTGTACAAGATTTCGACTGTTGACGGTGATCTAGTTGGCCTTGCGTGTTAACGCAACAAGCATACTGGCTGAATTTACGGAGCGGTTCACAGCTCCGGGTTGTAGGCAGCTGTTGTGACGCGACTAGGAGTCCACTGAACTTTGCGTTGAATCGTGAATCAAAACTGAATTCTGGCCAGAGTCCACTCTATACGCATTGTCAATCAACCAATTGATCAATATTGTGATAGCGTCCTGAGGACTGTCAAAGCGTACAGTGAAGTCAGATACTGTTATGAATCAACAAGAAAACCACTGAACAACTATTTAATGTTGTTCGTAAACACACTGTCATCATCCCCTTGTTTGATGATTGTCATTGTTCAAGTTTGTGGTAGCATAGTCATCATCACAGCAGCAATTGCATGTGCCTTCTTGGCATGTGATCACAGCGGCGGAGCTGCCCTGTTGTTGCACAGCAGCCTTCATTCCACATCGGGACAGCCTAGTCCGATGCTGCTTAGTAGAGATGGTTCAAGTTGGACTCTTTGTCTTGAGACATGGTACAGCATGGTCAGTACACCCANTTCACTGATAGCCTGCATGACATAGCAACGCAAGGCTTTGACAGCATAGGCCAGAATGCCAACATGATGCTGCTTGGCGCCAGCACTGCTTTTGACGAGCTTTACCATTATGGCATGACTAGCACCAGCTGTCTAGCAATCTTCTGGCCGCTGACAACAGATGTTTGCACAAGGCGTTGCTGTAGCTTGCTGCACGTCTGATGATGCAGCACAAACCCAGCTAGCAAGACCAACCCTCTTGAAGGTGTGTGATGCTGACACAACAGTTGGTGCTTGTGTAAATGCGTGTAAAGCCAGTCCCGAAGCTGCAAAGGNCCATCATCACCCTCAACATCACAGGCTACAACCACTGCTGTAGCCGCCCCTGCCCTGCTAACTGAAGCCTCAAACTCACAGACAGACACAGCAGGTAATGCAGGAGCAGACGCCTTTGTGAAGGAAGTGGTGCCTGAGACATCCTGGACCATCGCAGCTGGGCGAGTGGACAAGAAGGTGAGACTGCTTGCACTGATCATGCATGGTCCCTAAGTGTTATGTTAACGTAGACTCAGTGTCAGGGTTGGGGTTGATGCAGGTCCCCGGGCATACATCAACATCTGCAGCAGGGTCTTCAAGAGCTTGCTAGGATCAATGCGCATATTGCAACACACAAACTGCTGCACATATACTTGCAGCACGTACATTGCAGCAAATCAGTACCAGCTGCACATCTGAACAATGCTGTGTGATACATGCTGTGCGGAACAACTTGCATTTTCAAGGTGGGTTGCGGCACTCCATCAGTTGGGGAGAGATTTCTGAGGTGTTTGTTGGAGCGGCATTGCAGTGCATGATGCAATTTCTTTCAATGCTTATATGGCATAATTGAATGTAAGCTTCTTGGTGGCCACCACTTGCCCACAGCTGTGCCCACCCTCTGTCCCCACCATTACAAAACACATGCCCGGCCAGGAAGAGTCAGGTATTGAAGTGACACTGCACACTATCTGGGACCACATTCATTGGCTGACGTTCTTGCTGACACTGCAGGCATTTGCAACCCGCAACACTCCAACGGTAGTACTGCAAGGCCTGGAGCTGTGCATTCCTCNCACAGCAACAATGTAAGCCTGTGCTGCTGAACTGGACAACTACTATGCAAGCTACAGGGCAAGTGTGCCACCAAAGCAGCTGTGACCAGGGTGTCATTGTGAGCATGTCAACAGTGCAGCTGGACATGAATAACGCGGAAGAATGTTGTGTAGTTGCTGTTGTGTACTGTTGCAAGACATCAGATTGTGAGCTTGTGTTGCAGTGGAATACCTGGAGCAAGGACTCAGAACACGACCACCAATACTACAACAAGGATGAGGTTGCAGCTGGAGTTCAGAACTTCCTGATCTGCATAGAAATGTTCTTTGCAGCATTAGCACATGCGTATGCCTTCCCTCCCAAAGATTACATGGACCCGTCTTGGAATCCCAGCAGAGGACTGGCTTACAGCTTACGGGTCATGTTTGATGTGCGGGATGTAGTGGACGATGTTGAGGGCGTTGTCAACGACACAGTAAGGCAGCAAATGCCAAAGCTTGTTTGCCTGCTGCCTGGAACTGTCAGCATGGCTCTGCAGCATGTACACACTGCATGTACACACTGCATGTAGCAATATGCAACATCAATGTGTTGAGGGCAATAAGTATCAAGCTTTGCCCACATCTTGCCTTGAATATTCATGACTTGTCCCTGAACTGCTTGGCAATCATTGGGGGCTACGTTTGGGGATCATCCTGGTTTGCATGCTGCTACCTGCAGTGAATACAGCTGAGCAGGTCTACTCAGAAGATGTGACAACTGCAGGTGCGCAGCACCGCTCACAACATCAATGAAGCAGGGCGCCAGACATGGAGCACAGCTTGGCAGGGAATTTCAAGACCAAGCTCACTGTTGTCCATTTTCAAGAAAGATAGACAGGAAGAGTGGTCAGAAGGAAATGCAGGAGGCGATGCAGGCCAAAGGCAACAACTGTTGCGGTATAACAATGATTCCCAGCCTGAGCCCAAGTAAAGGACAACTGANTGCTGCAGGATCTGATCAACCAGTCTTGAGCCAAGCATACTGTACAGTCAGGTGATGAGGACCAGGCCGGTGTTCATGATGAAAGAGGCAATCACCTGCGTGCGTGCGAGTGCATGACCTGTGGGAGGTACGTTTATGCTGGCGTGCAGAGAAGGGCTTGATTACAACACTCCCTCTGAAAGCTGTGTGACCACAATGGCTCCGTGACGAGGTAGATTGACACAGCGTCAGACGAGCAGGAAGATGTGCAACTCTCTGTTCACCGTCACCGCTGCAGCCCTTGCACACTTGAGCGACAGGTGTGCTCAACAAGGACATAGCATAAAGGCAAGTCACAAGGTCTGACGAACAAGGTGCTATAGCGTCACAGTTTGTGTGCTCAACGCGACGGGCAAGCTTGCCGCAATTCAGGCGTGCTGGGTCCGAGCAGGTGGCAACTCAAGCGCGATGCTTGGGACGCTTCCAGACCTGTTCAATCAAGCCTTTGCGTCGTGTAACACAATTTCCAGGCTTCACTGGATGTTAGATGGCCACATNTTGCATGTCATACAACAGCAGCCTCTCAAACTAACAGGACATGCAATGAACCCAACTGCAACTGTGCATCACTACCTGTGCAGCAAGGCCGATGCCGCCTGGATGCTTGTCATACAGCAGCAGCCTCTCAGGCCAATAGCAAAGCAAGAAGTCTAAGTGTAGCTGTATTCAAAAGACACAGCTGTAGCTGATTGGTGCAGCGACGCCAAAGCCTCCTGATGGCATGTCATACAACAGCAGCTTGCCANAGCAGCAGCAGCAGCAGCATCAGCAGCCGCCGCCGTACAGGCCAGATAGCGCTCAGCATCAGTCTGCAGCTGCAGACACTCAGCAGATTGGTGAGCCCAGTGCTACTCATGCACCGCCGTCACAGCCAGAAGCTCAACAGCGGGTGAAAGCCTACAGAAGCTCGGAAGGGCCACAACAGGTGAAGCCCTACAGACCAGATTCAGCAGATAATAGTGTCCTTCACGATCAACCTGCAGCTGAGCACAGTCCNTTATCGCATGCCACAAGTTTGCCATGCAGATGGCCTGGACACATAGCAAAAGGCATGCTATGACAGCCGCATACCAGCCACATCATCAAGCTTTTGTCGCTTTGCCCTGAGTGCTCGAGTGTCCTCATCCTGCAAAGGCAGGTAGTGCAATTTCAGTAANTAGGGTCAGCATGGCAGCTTGCCTGAGCAGTGTTGAAGGCCTCCTGCTGTCTGTCATAGGACATTTGCAGCCGTGCCTTGTCAGCTTGCAACTCCACCACATCTCTTGCCAAAGCCTGTAGGTCCACCTGAAGATTGTCCCTGTCATGCCGCAGTTGCTGATTGTCTTGTCCCAGCTGCCCGAGAACAGGTAACGGGGGCCCACTGCCAGCACACGCACATTGTCCTCATGCCCTTCCAGAGTCTTCAAGCACTGCAGGCTGGTCGAGTCCCATACTTTGATGGTTGCATCATCTGAGCCTGAGAATACCCGAGTTGGGNTGCCTGACTTGCCTTTGCTTCTTCTGCTTGGGCATTAGTGCAGGTTGCCATGATACCGATGCCGCCAGGTCCGCTGTTGCTGCAGCTTATGCTCATGGCCTTCAGCGTCAGCAATAGCTTTGCACGCTGCATCAAGCAACCACAACTCATTTACAGTGTACATTGCCCTCATGCCACATCATTGACCATGTGTCGAACACTGTATGCTGTATGCTGTATGCATCACAGCATGCCACAACCCAGCCTCAAAACTTTTGTGTAGCTACAGCTTATGCAGTCTGTGAAGCGCAACACGCATGAGCTGCACTGTGGCCATACCTGCCTTAAATCTTTGTCAGACATGCACACATGGTATGGATGTTGTCTAAGCCAGCTTGACATGGCTGTTTGCAGGGCCCCGCTTGTGTTTCTGCCGGTCTGTTTCAGGGGTCCTCATGCTCAACTTGTATGGTCTTGTTGTATTGCCTCACGTCATGGTGTTGCCTGCAGCCACCGCCCGTGTCTTTTCAATGAAGATTGGAGTGCTACCAGACCGGGTGCTCATGTCGCTCATGAATGACCGCATGATTGCAAAAGGCACAATCCTAGAGTTTATCACCTGGTTCTTCAAGGACTACCTGGCAACAGACTCTATGGATGNGTGACATCCAGCATGACATGAGCATCAGCCACACTTTGTGTGTTGGATCTGGCGGCAACACATAGGTCCTGCCAAGCGGTCTGCAACAGAGCACGCAGACCATATGCCAAAATCACCTGCATCACACTGCACTTTTCAGCAGGGTACTTGTGCCACTGCGGTACATAGCACGCATTGTTCAGTTTGACACAGCACAGGAAGCAGTCAAGGTCAACTGTGCGGGGGGTTTTGCTATACCACTGTCTTTAGACGATGGCTCAAGGTTGCTTGATAGGGACATACTGCAGACTTATCTGGCCATGGTCAATACTGCAGTACGAAGGCATTACCTGAGCCCTGAAAGCTGCCTTGCACAGGGTCACCGCTTCGGTCATGCATCGAACCGCCAGTTGGCAGTGACCCAGTCTGTTGAGATGGGCTGCTGAGCATGCTAGCCTGCAGAGGATGACTGATGCCCATGTGCTTGTCTGCATCACTTTGGGATAATGGGTCTTGGTGGGCAGCAGACGGCTGCAGCGCTGATGCAGAGAATGCAGAGCCCAGCTCCTCTGCAAGTTCTGCCTCTGTAAGAGAGGTGTTGCCCAGCAGGCGGGAGAGGAGGGGCGACTGTGAGTCGGCTGAGTCTGTTCTGTAAGCTGGCCCTAGNGCCTTTGGGGACCCAGGCTGAACCTCAAAGACCCCCCTTGGGTGAAGTCACGGTGGAATCGGCTCTTTGAGGCTGCAGATTTGAGGCTTCCAGAGGCAGTAGATGCCTTCAGGCTGCTCTTGCTGGGCATCAGCTTAGCCCTGGGCTCATGCAAAGGGGCGGGCCCCGGCCAACTGTGGTCCTCTTCTTCATTCCAGGACCCCTCCTGTATCTCCAAAGCCACATCGGTGGTCTGCAGCTGCTCTGATGCCTTCTCAGGTGCTGCCAGCTGCACTCGCTTGGTGCTCTTGGCGCTGCTGAGGGAGCTACCCATCGTGTTGCCTCGCTTGAGGGCGCTCTGACCGAGCCTGGTGGTCTTGGCACTACTGCCGAGACTACCTACATGGAATTTTGAAAGTGTGTCAGATGCAACCGCTTCAAAAAGGCAGCTGCAGAACCAAAGCTTCAACATACTGGCCCAAACACCTACAACATGCTGAGTGCGTCTCTACACAGTGGCTGTGGATGCTTGTTGTGGGTCCACTGGAGTCTGCTGTGCTCAGCCCAAGACAAAAGATGCATGAGTCAGTGCATGATGAGAAGCAACTGTTCAAATGCACTCACATACCGCCGGACTCAGACTCATTTAGAGCAAAGCGTGTGCTGCCGTGCTTCTTCTGTCGAGGAGATGAACACAGACTAGAGCTCGGGGATGTCTCTGCACTGCTCAATCCCTCTTGTTGCAGCGGGTGACTGCTGCTAGTATGTATTGCAGCAAGCACCGGGGCAGTTGAAACCTGCCTAGGCGGCCTNTAATGTTATACTTGCTAGCACTGAGCAGTCTTCTTGATTGTCATGGCAACAGGGGTCTCTCAGTTCCAAGTTGTGTTTGCAAACTGAACGTCAATGCTTGGTGGTGCTGCAGCAACTGGCAACGCAAACGACGGCAAGTACACTGGCAGTGTTGGTGGAGACGGCACTGGAGGCACTGGTGTTCAGAACCAATATGGCCGCCGCCTTTTGGGCCGCGAGGGTGACCCTCGCCAGGTGACTGTCCCAAGCTGTTGTACGATATCTGCCAGGCATCCTTGCAGTGATAGGCCATGCCACGTTGGTACAGATGCTTCGCAACAGCATGATTCTATGCAGTCCAGAAGTGAGTACAGTTGTTAGGCTTGCCTGCCATACTCGTGTCTTAGACTACATGCTGACTCAATGTTAGTCTTGCAGCAGAAGTGATGCAGCATACATCACTCTGGCACACCATACATTACCCTGGCATGAGACCATGCCTTGCGAGGGACACAAGACAAGGGCGCGTTATCAGTTACGTATGGGCCCTTACAAGACACTCCNGTTGCCTGCCTGCATTGCTTCTGGCACGAATTTGTGAAGGTTCACAGCAGCGTCATCTTCCACTTGCCCTGCAGCAAATGCTGCCATACTGCGATCCAAGTACACCACCGTAATTGGCACCTGCAAGTGGCACTATTCAGCGTGTGGCGGTGACTTCAACGCAAAGCCACAATCAAGTGATATAACAAATGGGACTAGTTGCAAGGCGTACAGGGCATGACGCACTCTGCAGTTGTTTTACCTGCAAGGCATCGGTAATGGCTACAATGTGGATGTGGTCACTCTCCTCCCCCATAGGCTCCACATATCTTCGGCAGAACTGTTGTACACCGATGGGATCATCAATCATGCCCTGAGTAGCGCACGGGTATTGGCAACCCAAGACTGGAGTCAAGCGACCTTGCACATGCTGTTGCTCCCGCACGTGGTGCCACGACACATTGCTAACAATGCAGTAGCAGTGGAGCATGAAGTGTGGTGCATGAGAACCAGTATTGATGCAGCACAAAATACAATCANAGATGTACTGGCAGCAGTGTCAGCTACAGAAGATCCTGATGCCGTTGGCTGTTGGAGTGGAGATACTACTGCTGACGTGCTGGGTGCAGTGTCAGCTTGCGTCGAGTCTTGCCCTCCAGACACGCTGGCAATGTCTGACAGATTTGAAGGGGGCAGTGCACGCGCTTGCAGGGGAATTGCATGTGGGTCAGTGCCAGGCAATGGCCCTGTTGCTGTAGCAGATTGTATCCTCATACTGGCGGGGTTAACAACGTGTGAGTCTGAGACTTTGACAGACCCTGTTCTGGAGCTGACAGCCAGGGGTGCTGAAGAGGAGCTTTCTATCGGCTTCTTTTTGTGGCCCTGATACAAGGCATTCAGATCTTTTGTGATCTGCTCAAACGTCGGCCTGCATGGAGCACAAGTCGTCAGATTGCTCAAGTCATCCTGCTGCAATTTGATCTGCCAATAGTGCATTCTTATGTAGNATATAAGACATGACATGCAATGTGCTGAGTGACAAGCGCGCACTTTCAGAGCTTGGGAGGTTACTGTGTACGCCTTATGTAAGCATTCAACACCTTTTCAATCAAAGGCAACATGCTGAGGCACTCTGCAGGGGTATGTCAGCTGAAGAGTATACTTGACGCTTATCAAGCGGTGCTTGGAGACTGCCAGAGCAGTACAATTGAAGTGTTGCAACACACATTGGCCACATCAGATATCCAATACTTTCTCAATAAAGTGTTACGCCTACAGCATGTGAGCCGCACAGCATGTGCAAAGCGCCGTTGATGCATCTTACCACAGAAACCGGCATGCAAGTCTGACTTTGCCAGTCAACAGTGCAATCTAGCGCTGAGATCTGATGTCCTGCCAGCCTCTTCTGTACATGTCTGGGACATCCTGTCCTGTGGAAGTCTCACAGCAAGTGCCTGTCATGTTGCAGACGCTACACTCTCTTGATCTATCTATCACAGAAGATATGTGCAAAACAGACAGCGCATACACAAGACCACAAACCTCATTTGGGGGTTTTGATTCATCATGGCCTGCATCTGTGGGTTGGCTTGCATCATGGCCTGCATGAGCTGGGGCTGTGCCATCATGCCCTGCACTGCTTGCTGCACCCCAGGGTTCTGAAGCATCTGGAGCATGGCCCCCATGTCTGGCTGCCCTCCTTGTCCCCCCAAACCTGTACATTGTAAAGATGCTTGTTTCTCGTGAGTGACATGACATGACTTGGACAAGGTGCTTGGACATGCCGTGATTGGGTCCAACAGCCCATTGAGCTTGATTGGCAAGTCTGCAGCCCTGTTGTGCAGTTTGTACAAACTTGAGATGCACTGTGGCCGCTTGCAAAACTGATGTGGTGGCACAGCAGGTAATGTGCACAGCATGGCCAAGATTCTCATGCCTGATTGTTACCACACCTCAGTGATCGAGGGGTCAATCCAGNTGTCAACGCATGTGCACATGCTTCAGCTGCACAACAATTTAAGGGCTTATCAACCAACGCAAAATTCAGACGTGCACACCCGGGATTGTTGGTGCTGCAGATACACTGTCGCTGTACATGCAGATTACTATTGCCCAGAAACAGTATAGTGAGGCGGAGCACACGTTCAAAAGGGTTGGAATTGCAAGCAGACATCATGCCTCCATGCAAAGTCAGTGCGATAATGCAAAGCACAAGCTGTCTAGGCAGCAACAATTGAGTGCAGCAGTTGAAGCGTCTTACAAGCAATGCATCTCAGGTACAACTCATCATTATGGATGAAGTGGCTGATGACTGGAGCATTGCAGTCTGCTGTGCTACATGAATGCAATGTAGTGTTGGAGTATGCCAGGTAATGTCATACTGATTTAGCGGCGCTGGGCAGCTTGTGCCTGATGGCCTGANGACCGCTGCGGGTCCCTTGATGGCGGTCGACTTCGGTAGCGATTCCATCAAAATAGCTGTAGTACCTCCGGGAAAGTTGCCTGAGATCGTGACTAACGAAATGAGCAAGCGCCGTACGTCAGCGCAAGTCGCAATCGTTGATGGTAACCGCCTGCTCGGAGAAGAAGCTGCAGCTGCCGGTGTCAGATATCCGGCAAAGGTGTACAGCAAGCTGAGAGATTGGGTCGGCAAATCAGCAACCGATCCTAACGTGCAGACAGCACTGCAAAATGGCTTGCTACCCTTCAGTGTCGTGTCAGACAATATGCGCGGCACCATCTCTGTCAAGACTGACACACAGGATGGCTTGACCAGTGAGGAGCTTGTGGTGAGTCTTCTGCATTGCCAAGGGGCCAAAACATAAAATGCTGCTGCAGCAACTTGTAGTGGACGTCACCAGTTGCTTCACGACAGTCAAAGGTACTACAACTGCAGCGCCAGGCATCACACTCCACATTGATCACACTGGTGCACACACAGCTGGCAGATAGCTGCAAGCTTTTAGTGTGTGTGTGTACACATATCTTTGCATGTTTGTTGAGAGGTGTTGCAGACATGGGTTGCATGTTTGCTGAAGAGCCTATGTTGCACACACACATATTGCACGACATGCCGCATGGTATGGAAGGCCAATGCGTCAGAGGCTCAGCATACATACGCTGCAGTGCTGGAGTTACAGGGCTTGCATGCACATGCACAGATAGAGCCCATGCCACGCCTCTGTACAAGGCGCACCAAGTTTTGAAATAAGGCACCCCTGGTACAGCTTTACACTCACGAGCTTTCACGTGTGGTGTATGCTGCAAGCTACAGCTATTGAGGAGGGCACATGCAGTATGTCTACCTGACAGGCGCAACTGCCAGCACATCTTGAGAGATGGCAGGCAACCGCATCCTGTGATGTAGTCGCAGAAAGTCCACATGGCATGTGATCACGCCACTCTCCACAATGTACATGATGTCACTATGCTCTCCCTGCACATGACACGANACTGCTTGGCATGCAGGACTGTGGCATGCTACAATCTGGCTATATTGGCAATCATGCATCGTCAACAGGCAACAAAGTGCACTGATAACTTCTGCAGGTTTTGATTTAGCCACACGTGAGGCTGTTTCCATTTGAGCACATCCAGAACATGCAAATGAAGATGCAGTTTGTTCACCTCGCCATCTGAGCCCGGATGCTTGTGTGACAGAACTTTCCATCTCATCTACAGCTGCCGCTATCTGAGGCAGAAAAGCCTGAGAGAGTGTGCTTGGCAGCACAGGGTGCACACTGACTGGGCTTTGCCATGCATAGCTACTGTCAATGTCCATACTGTGCATGGGCACCAAAGCATGGCTTTCTTTTGAACTGCTGCCTCTCTTTCTCACTTGACCANTTGGCAGTTGCAGCAGCAAGGGCAAGAGCTTTTCTTGACAGGTGCTGCTCAACAAGCATCTTCCAGTGCAGGTTGGCATGCCCCAAGCTGACTTCCACCAGAAGCAAAGCCTGCTCTAGGTGGGCACTGCTGCGCCGGCAGAGAGTCTTTGCGGTCATGCCAAGGAGCACCTCAAGCGCTCGCTCCTCTAAATCAACCTCTGCAGCCCAGTCCATGGGTCTGCCTTTACCCTTCTTGTCCTGCACGCAATGCACAACAACTGCCTCAATTTATGTGGGCACACCACATTGTGAGTACAGTGTGGTAAGTACAGACATCTCAAGGGCAAGTTGAGCNTCATGCCAGGCAAGTGGGTGGCAACACAGTGTTCGTTGTTACCAAAAGGGTAAGCCAGGCTTTGCATTCTGCACCAGACTGCCACAAGCTGTGGATGCTACCTGTGAGGTGGGTTGCTGATGTCACAAGGTTTATTGTTACTGATCAGTGATGGGCTAGAGGAGCAGTCTGGCAGGCTGGGCGGGACATGTCATGGCTGCAGCATGGTCTGTTGCACTTGTGGTGAAGGGCATTGTGTTGCTGCTGCTGTTGAATGTGTCATGTTTGCCTCTCACAGCATGGAGTGCTTTGCAGGGTTGCCATCCTAGAGGAGGAGCTGGGCAGAATGAACCCCGACATGTCGGCAATTGCTGCTTTCCAAGCCAAGGAGGCTGAGTATGCTCAGCGAGTCAGCGATCTGGAAGCTGCCACTGCTGAGCGTGATAACGTGAGTTGCACCCCCAACCTGCCTGGTCGTGGTTGCCTAGCATGTTTGTAATGTTAAGCAGACGTAATCAGGTCTGCATGTGAGTAGGTGAAGCGCTTCGTGAGCCAAGCAGGTTGAGTATGCTTAACATCCCAATAGCCTTCAGCGGCTGCTGCTAAGCAGTGCCACCTGCAGCAAATGAGGCGATTACGCTGATACAGATGCATCGCATCTGATCTGTGTTCCTGACAAGGTTTTGAGCACTGTGCAGTCTGATGCTGTAAGGTGTGCCTGCGCTCAAGCTGCTAATAGCCTGTCACTCAGATCAGCAATGCTCAGACTCTAAGTGACAGACATGGTTGCGCACATGCCTTGCATGCGGTACTGACTGTTTTCAGAGAATGCTTCAATCTGCTTCAAGTGCCGTGGCCAAAATGTCTGAATGTGCATCACAAGTGTGATTTCATGCTCATGTAGTTTTGACATGGGGTCAAACAGGTCAACAGTCAATTTGCACATAAATCAGACTGCAGAGCAGGCTTGCTGTTTTACATAATGTTGCCAGAGTTTCGACCTGCAGTTATCATGGTGTGCTGTTGCAGGTACGAAAGGAGCACGAGGAGGTACGGAAGCGAAGGCTTGATGAATTCATGGCGGGCTTCAACTGCATCAGTTTGCGCCTGAAGGAAATGTATCAGATGATCACCCTGGGCGGAGATGCCGAGTTGGAGCTNGCTGCAACAGCAGCAGCACCAACAGCTTGCTGACATCTGGCAGCAGCCTTCATTGGGGTTCCAACTCAATGGCGGCAGCAGGGCGTCTGGACTATTCAAGCCCAGCCACCAGCAACCAGTGTCAGCTAAAGGCTCTGCAAGCGCTTTGGGCAATGTCCAGAACGGCGGCACATTTGGTTCTGGAGCGGGACCTTTCTCACAACAGCGATCAGTTGGTGTGCAACAGCAGCAGATGGCTGCACAGCAGCGAGGATTGCAGCAGGGACGCTTTGCTGGCAGCCACGCTAATGCATCTGCAGGCGCACCAGCTAACAGGGCAGCAAATGGGCATNGCACGGATGTGTGCTGATACTGCTGTGCATTTACCTTACATTGTAATACATCAGCTGCAGTGTCATCTGAACATGCTTGAAACAGTGTATGTACCATCTGGACATCCCTGTGTCAGATTGCATCCTTGTGTTGCAGTCTGTCAGCTGAGCAAAGCATGTGTGTGGTGTGCCGCTGCATGACCTTTCTTGCATGATATCTACAGCGAATTATAGTCTCATAAGAGCTTCACATCAGATCACAACTTTGCACGGAACCCAAGCATGTATCGGCACTGTGACTGGTGTATCACGCGCTAAGGTGCACAATTTGGTGGCTATTTGCATGTAAGTCTCACTTGTCATGCGGCCATCTGCTTGGCTGACACAAACAAATTGAGCAAATCATCTACAGCGCTAGCTCATNGCGTCTGTGTAGCTGCTGCTGGGTTGTGCGCAACTGCGCTATCATGGCATCCTTCTCCTTCAGTTCGGAGGCTGTATCCCTCAAACGGGTTTGCAGCTCTTCCAAACGTTCCTGTTGACAAGGTTCAAAGTGAACATGACTCTGGATTATGCATCGGGTTGAGGACATGCAAGACATGCATTGCATTGTGGTGCAGTGCAGACTGACGTGCACATTTGTGTAGTGATGATGCTCAACAGAAAACACGATTGTGCAGCTTGCATGTACCTTTTGTTTCTGCCGGAACTTTTTCTGTGCTCTGCGGTTGACTTCAGAGTTCCTTGTTGTGGGCTCTGCAGCACTTTGCCCTGTGTGTTTGCTGCGTTTCTGAGCAATCTGCCCGTCAGGCTCAAGAGTTCTGNCTCCAGACACAGATGTGTGTCTACATTGGAGCACTTGATTCCTACATTACTTTGCCCTTTCATGGCAACATTGCCTTGTTGTGGACATGTGAGCTGATGTCAAAAGTGGCGCAGCCATGTATATCATAGACAGTGTGACCACATGCCCAAGCACACCCAACCTGCAGTGCTNGCGAGCTGCCTCATGCCCAGGCTGCTGTGCTGTACATCCTCAGAGTCGCCATCATTGAGCAGCTCAGTGAGACTGGCCAGGTACCACAATCTTCCCTATCTGCTCACGCAGTGCCACATGCTGTTTCCCAGACATGCGCTTGTGTTGAATTGCTGTTAGATAAGCGCCCAAATGCTGCACAGCACAATCCNCAGGTTTCAGTAGAGACCAGACACTGATTCTGTACCTTGCCCTGCAACCAGTTACGTGATGTCACGATTGAGCACTGGAGGTTGCTGTATTGTGCAGAGCAGACCTAAATTCAAAGGGGATGTCACCTGTTGGTAAGTGGGTCTTCCATCAGTCCAACAGCATCCAAGGTGCCTTTGTCAGTGATGACATCAAACCTNAACTGGGCACCAGAGAGTCAGATGCAAAGTGCATCCTTCCGGTTGCTGGCAGCATCTTGGCAAGTGTTGCCAACCAAATGTCTGCTCAGCCAGACCAGAAACTACAAGTCCGTGGTGATAAATGGGAACGTAACCAAAGCACTGAGGTTGCTGAACAACCATGCAAGAGAAGAGAAGCTGATAGATAAATGGCGCTCTGCTCAAGTATTCACGAAGCCATCTCACAAGCGGGTTTTACAGCAGAAGGAGACCGACAAGAAGCTCAAGAGGGAGCAGTTCAAAGCCATGATGCATTGGGTGATGCAAGCCAAATCCAGGCAAGACGTGCTGTCATGTACCCTTGGTCGACCATTGCAATAGCTGACAGACACTTGGAGCATCTGGTTGCAGGGGGTTTTGAAGCGAATCCATCACGGGCATCTGGGCAAGCCCCATTGCCCAATCTGGGGTGTATCTCTTGGTTGCACTGTTTGGTGTCAAGTTACAGTGCTGATGAGCAGCGNTAAGAGTGACCGAGACATGGCGTTTTGGAACCTTCTGTGCCGAAGCTGAAATATTAGTCAACCCTCACGGACGGTGCCAAACCAGCACCCTCGCAACCCTACACACCATTGACGCAATAAGGCCACTTCTGTACATCGCGCGCAGCCGCAAGACCGACTCACCTCTGCGCATTTCAACTGTATTGTGCATCGCATATATCGTCGACACAGACCAGCACAACTTGCCTACCATGGCTCCCGAAGCAGACTCTGATTTGAAGAGGTTGCAGTTTGTGCAAGAGCAGGGTGGCAAAGCCATCAATTACACATCCGATGTTGCGGGCAAGGTGTACACTCAAACCAAGCAGTACCTCCCAGAAAGCCTGCACCCCACGGTCAAGAGGATGGAGGACACAGTATCAGAATACGGATCACCAGCCTTGACGACGGTGCAGGACAAAGGTGGCAAGTTTCTGCAGGTTGCAGACTCAAAGGTATTGCGGTTTGCGCTTACGTGCTGCACGATGTTGTCTTCGGTATGTCATCAAGCTCGTAGAGCTGATTCTCGAGATCATGCAGGTTGACGGTGCAGTCAAGACCACTGCCTCGTTCCACGAGAAGCACTATCCAGCCTTCCAGAACGCAAAAGACCAGTACCTCAAGGTCGTTGAGGAAAACGTCACAGCGTTTCGGGAAAAGGGAGTCAAGGGCTCAGTAAACTCTGCAGCGGACGCTGTCTTGGCACGTACAGACGGCGTGNCTGCTGTTCAAGGCCTGGGCTGCTGCTGACCATATAAGCTGAAGATGTCTGCTCATGTATGTGACACAGCAGAATTGCAGCGGCGGGAACAAAGCGTAACAGCTTTGTCAGCGTGACAACATCAAGNTTATGTTCCTTTTCACAGATGCCCATGTGGCCAATGAGGGCTTCTTGGAGCTCATCAACAACATGCTCACATCGGGGATGATTCCTGCATTGTATGAGGATGCTGAGAAAGATGCCTTGATCACTGGCATTCGTGAGAAGGTGAGCATGACTGTGTTNTGCTGCATCATTGGCAAGCCTGTTCACTGATGGCGCTACAAATAGTGCTCTTGCTTTGGCATACACCTTGCCGGTGGGACCATCGGTCACTGTTGATTTCATCCACAGCTTACGTCCCTCCACGCTCTCAACTTCAGCTGTGCACANCAAGGGTGATGCTGTGCTGCAGGAGCTGCTGGTGGTCTTACGGGCATGACGCTGGATCTGTACAACTATGTGATTGAGCAGCTGCCACCCACACCCTCCCGCTTCCACTACATCTTCAACCTGCGGGATCTGTCACGGGTCACAGAAGGCTTGTTGCTTGCCACTCCCACCAATTTCACCACCTCTGCCCAGTTTGTGAGGCTTTGGAGAAACGAAGTGTTGAGGGTGTTCCATGACAGGCTGATCTCATCTGAGGATAAGCAGGTCCGGCANCTGAAGCTTGCCAGAATGCAGTTTTTGCAACAGATATACAATTTACCATCATTTTCCAAGTGCCCACAAATTCAACATTAGGGAGAGGATTCTGTCAGCACTGCACCGACTACTTTACTCTTGTGTACAGCATTCTTCAAAAAAACTTCAAGCCAGATCTTTGTGTGGGTCACTCTGCTGTTATTATGCTCACCACGATGATNGTCGACTGCGCGATCTTTGAATGCTGTTGAGGACGTGCGGAACCACGTTGTTAACGGGAAGTGCGAGTCAAAGCTTGCAACAAGGGCAAAGCAAGAAGTCAAAGGTGTTATTGCATGCAAGCCTGGCCTTAGCGTGCCAACGNCGCAGCTGTGATTGCTTGTTGCTATGTTGTGCACACCCCAGCAACTCTACTTTGCCGCATGCTGATCAATCAGTGCAGGCATGAACGACATCATGCTATTTCTCTGCTTATTGTGCTGAGGATTGTCTGACCTGCAAACAGCATNGTTGCTTGATGTTGCCATTCAAGTTGCTACTGTAACTCGGCAACGAGTTGCAAATGCGCCAGCCTACATGTTCCGTGAAGGAATCACTCCCAAAAAATACATGCCTGGGTCAAAAACTGGCAAAGATGGGTTGACTGCAGCACAACTTTTCCAGCAAGACCCCATTAGAGGTCGGGGGTTGCTGGTGGTGGAGTCTGTCAAGCTCCTCCAAGCTCTGCAACTGCAAGCATGCAAGCACAGACACTTCAGCAAAGGTATGGCCTGATTTGTTGTCACATCCTGATGACCGGCTGCGGCCCACCACTGTGGTGGGCTGTCGCATCCGATTCAGCTTAGAGTCAGTACAGAAAGGCCAGCTCTGTGTCAGCTCAAGACTGGCTGGCCTGCTAATGCTGACCTGCTGTGATCAGCTCATATACAGTATTCTACATGTTCTAAGCCTGGCTGCAATGGCACATTGCTTGTGTCAGATTGGCACAGGCTGTAACTGCATCTGATATGTGGCGCTTAGGCCACTGATGCTGCCTACGCTATGTTCATGTGTTATTCACTGAAATGCAGCGCTCCCAGAGGCTTGCAATACAACTCTTGCAAGACCTTTTGATGTCTACATCAGCAGAAGCGCTCAGGACTTTCTAGCTGACTTCAGATACTCTGTGTAGCCATGCTGTGAAGCTTAGCCCAAGTTGCTGACTAGCAGGTTTCGAGAAAGCTACTTGTGACCTGGTGGATAGCTACACAACACACCCAAAACTCTTTGAAGCAACCACAGTGCTGGGGCCAGCATGCCTGGACGTTGCTGAAGCCCAGCCATATGCGCAGACTGTGTTTGGTAGGCAGAAATCACTTGGCGCGACCTTCTGTGCTGTGTCAGTTGCCTGTGCCATGCCACAGCAGCATATGTGTACCTAAGGCCATAAGCAAATGAACAGGTCTGCAAGAAATGCTCAGCACTTGAACCCATTTGCATGTGTTAGCCTTTTATGCCAACCTACAGCACACCATGCAGTCATGTGTGCCACTGGGGCTTCCTGTGCTTGCATGTACTGTTTGAGCCAGTCAGCTTATACTGGATTTCACCATGCAGAACTGCTTCTGCTGCAGCACAGTACATCGACTGTATCGACTAACTAATGACTGAACTCTCTTGTCTTGTTGTCTTCCTTCTGTAGAGCAGNAGATGACCAGACAGTCACCATGCACAGCACTGTACGATGGCAGCAAATGCCACACAAAACAGCATCCAGCATAGCAGTAGACAGCTGAGGTTCACACATTGTAACCTCTGTACCAACACATTCTAATCGTCAGACATAGTCATGACATGCATATGTAGATCCACATGAGTGCAGGTTTGCTGCATCTGGCTGGGGCAGTCACGCTGCAGCAATGTTTGTTGTGCTCATCTAGGACCTGACTCAAGACCATGCCTGATGTCTGCACGACGATGGCTGTGTGACTTTAGGACAGCGCAGGGCTCAAAGCTTGCCCATCGTGTAAAGACATATGAATTGGCTTTGCGGACAGATTTGTACCTTCGCACTTGTTGCCATGCTGCACACTATTCACCGCTTGATGATGCTTGCCCTTCAAAACGGAACCCTGGGTCAGCTTGGTGTGCAAGAATGGTCGCCTGCATTGGACGAGAGACATAGCGTGAAGAGGAGTGGAAGCGAGTCAAACGATACACCGTATGGCAGCTTCTTGCCTCTATCATTGAGTGGGAAGCATACAGACGCATTCACCATGACATGCATATACACTCACAAAGCAGGAGTTCCTGCTAGCTTGGCACAACACATGTTTGATGCAAGCTTTCTGTGCAGATGCCTTTGCTGCAAAGTATCAACAGCAATGACAAGCCAGCCCAGCAATTGAACANGTGGTGCTATGCTGTGTCATGCCATGCCAAGCTGAGCTGTTCTTGTCATCCTAACACCATATTGTTTGCTCTAACTTGCAGTGCAGCCCTTCTGACAGTAGGTGCAACAATGCGTCAGCCAGGTTAAACAACAAGCTTGCAAGTGGCGACTACGAAGTGGCAACCACGAGGTGTGGGCGACCAGCTGCAGCTAAACTGTGCTGATGTTTCAACAGGCAAAACCACCTGGGCTGTATACCCGCTGTTTGCTGCAGTCCCACATGGAAGTAGCATCAATGCACAGTGCTGATGCTGTTGATGACAAAGTACATGCATGCAAAGCCAGGGCCCAGAGCAAAGATTTGGGGTTCAGGGCACGATAGCAAATGTTGTCTGCCCTCGGCCTGCAGCTGTCTACAGGAGTGCACTCCCATCTGATCCAGTTATACATATAGGCAGCATCACATCATGACAACCACAACTGCAGCATATCATGTGTCCATTGTGAGCATTGCGCTCCTGTATTGGTCTGTGTGCANATCCCTGCAGGTTGGTCACTGCTGGCCCTCAAGGCAAACCTGTTGGCCCCCTAGTTGCACATGTTGCTTGCTTGTGTTACAATGTCTGACTCATGCAGTGCCATGCACTCTTTGGCTTTATGCTGTGATTGCCACTAAGCAGCATGGTTTCACAGAACAATTTTGCCTGTTCTGTCGGTGTTGTGCACTCGTAATGGTGTGTCACAATGCATAGGTATGAGCACCCTTCGTCTGTGTTCACTGTTTGACTTGGCAATGCTGCTCGCAGGGACGCTTGTCACTGCAGTTGTAGACAACCGGTACAACACCTATGACTTTTCAGGTTCCAAGGTAAGCGTCTATGTGGCCTGTAGGTGTCAACAGGTCTGACATGCACTACCGCATGCTTTGTGTCTTCAGTATCAATGTGTGTTGTTGTTCGCCATTGCTGCTGTGCACCTGGCGGGCCATCAATGATTGGTTCGTGATGCAGTGGATTATCTTCAGTACAAACTCCTGGGTTGGTGGACGCAACAATGCTTTGGGAATCATCTACCTGGTCATTGGTATCCTGGCATTCGTTACTGCTGTTGTCTTCTTCTGTAGCTACCACCTGAACAAGAAGCGTAGAGCATTCGCTGACCCATCAAACCTTTCTTGGAATCAGACTCAGCGGAACTGATGTACACTTGTGAAAGTAGCTACCTTATGGTGTCCTTGGTTGTCTTTCTTTGGCAGCCAGCACACACCAGTCTTGGTGATTGTGCATTTTTAGTACACAGCCCACGCTAGCTGAGTCGATTCATGCTAGAATGATTCCCATGTGTCCAGCTGTTAGTCTCCCCTTTCTTGGTATCTGTTTCTGCCCTCCCTAGTGGTACTGCACCATCTCCTTTGATTTTAAACAGCGAAGTGCAATTTACGACGTAGTCTCTTGCGAGTCTTGCAAGCATGTTTGGCTCAGGATTCGAGTGCAGCAAAAGACTGATAACGTTTGCTATTTAGGCTTAAAAACAATTCAATTGATGCTATGTATACATGTTCAGGCACATATTTGTACAGGGCATAGTGCAGCATGGTCTGCTTGCGCTGTGCTTGTAGGCCCAGTCATGTGCAAATGATGTGTCCTGTGCTGTGACCCATGTCCACTTGCACAACAGCAAGCAAGCCGTCTTATGTTAGCTGACTGCTACAGCTTCCAGGCTGCCTAGCTGTCCACATGCTGCCATTTCATCGTCCCCCCTACTGTCCCTTATTGTACACACCCTTTGTGCCTGCAAAGTGACACGTGCACTTTGTAGCTGTTTGTTGGGGGGGCAGCACAGTCAGCACCAATGACTCTTTGTGCACATAGCACAGCATCGCAAATCAATCATCTAGCAAGACATTGTCTCATGCATGACATATATGCTGTTTAGTCACAAGTCGAGCTGCATGAGTGGGAACCAGCCCTACTGGTGTCTCTCTGTTGCCCACTGTGTCAGCTCACCTCTACAATGATGGCTCTGAACGCCTCGACTTGCTCCATTGGACTGGCCACAAACCTGGTTCCAGCATGAGGGTTGAATACGATGAGATTGATCTTGCATTCAACCTTTTGCATGAGGTGCACCAGCCTGCAAACAGTCTTGCTGTCACATAGGTTGTCACAAGAAGCTGACAAGCACAGCGTATGTAGCAAGGGGTACGGCCATCATCACCTGTCACGTACCATGTACCACGTACCCTTTGCTGCATCGAATTAGTGACCTCACCATGTGAGATCCGGAGTGCTATTGAAGTCAGCAACGATTCCCATACCAGGTAATGTTACAGCATGAACCCTGGTCAAGCGGTCCTGTGTGGGCTTGCATGCAGACATTCAGGCAGATCGGTGATGCTGGTGTGGCAAAAGGATCTGTGTACAGGCCTGTAAACAAATCTGACATATGTCGTAGGTCAACAGACAGGCGCCCAAAGCAAAGGGCGGTCGTGTGTACACAGCAGGATGACTTGCATACAGGGTGATGGCTGCAACTGACTGTTTGTCATGTCATGTATGCAGGTACTGCCTGCTGTCACATGTCTGTCAGTGCATCCTGACAGTAGAGCAGTCCAGCATGCTGAATTTAGTACAACTACCTAAGGCTTGAACCGTAGCTAGCAGGATGTCACTGGTGTTGGTGAAAATGCCTTGAGTGACGGGTGCATGGTTTGCATGCCTCCTCTGGAATCACCAAGCAATGACAGGCTGGCAGTCCGAAGGTCNTACAGCTGACAGAGCAGACAGAGATAGCCATGTATCGCAAAATCCAGATGACACCACAGAGAATGACAGGTACACATTCGTGTCACATCAATGTCGTCATTGTGTGCTACTTGTGCAGGAGTCAGTACAACTTTGCTAAAGACAGTTCGTTGTTTCTTCAAGTACTGTAAAGCTGCTGTTACAGCTACCTGAAGTTTGCTGCAGGCAAGAGACATACCATGCTGCTTATGCTCTACACCTCAATGCTGATGCATAAAACTGCCTGTGCAGTGTCATCATGCTGCATGCACCATGCTCCAGACTGCATACCTCAGCCACAGTCACGTTTGTCAAAAGCAATTGCGGCCTTGAAAAAACTTTTGAGGTCAAGTTATTGTCTCCTTTCTTTACAATCTATCTTATTTTGACCAGCAAAAGNGCAGGCGGTGTGGTGCAAGCCTGTGGCACAGTACTCACATAGTCTTCATTGAACACGGCAATGCGCCCTTGGAAGAACTTGTAGGTGACTTGCTGGGACATAGGGAAGTTTTGAAACGGTGTCTGGGACTCCGGAGCCAGGTTGTGAGTCACACCCTTCATGATGCTGTCGGCCAACCGCAGGTTCTTCAACTTGAAGGTGACTCTGAACAGGGTGTTGGCCACTTCAAGTGCTGCATACCGCTTCAAGCCGCCACCTAGCACAAAGAATGACAAACAAACGTGAAAACATTATCCCTAATTACTGCCCGGGCCCCAGACTTGGGTTCAGAGGAAAACCCCACCCAAATGCGGAAATCATATGCTTGAGCCGATATGGCTTTCGCAGTGCTACCAGATATGCAGGTTACACACACAAAGGCTCACTCACAAAAGCACCCGTGCTGTTGAGGTGGTATGTAAGNAGCGGGCGCCATCACGCTGTTTCAGGGCAGGGTTTACTCTGCAAGGGTGTCCTGGCTTCCAGCCACCCTTGCGTGAGCTTCATACTCGCACTGCTAATGTGCACGCTGCATGTGCTGATGCCCTGTCCAAATGTTCATCTTGCAGCTGATTCAACCTCACCTTCACAGGTCAAATGCTGCTGTTCNTTGCAGCTGCTGCGCACGGGAGGGCACAGAAGCCTGATAGTCAACACGTGAAAGCACGCTGGCTTCAGCATGGGCCTCTGGAATCAGCAGGCTGGCAGTACGGGTGTNTATCCTGATATGCACAAGCAATGATGGCATGCCTACAGATACAGCAGCATCGAGTGAAGCCGGTTTTGAAAATTGTACAACGTTATGCTATTTAATGCAGCATGCGCCTGTTCAGTGCAGGACTCCAGTACTTGGTCGTCTTAACACATGCACGGCTGCTTGTTTGGTTGCGTTAACTATAAAGCTCCAATAAGTCTGTCAGAAAAACATGTTGGCTGTTGACAGTCATAAGCAAGGGGCACACATGCCTTTGTACCATGCCACGTACCGACTTATATGCCATGATGTGAGTTCTTAATCTAGCGACGAGGCAGACACTGTAATAAATTTACAAGTTCCACGTAAATATTCATACATACAAGTGAAAAGTTGGAAGTGCATTAAATTTGATCACAACATCCAAGGTGTTAAGGGTACAAGAAGCTACAGATTTGAAGGTATGCCACATTGCAGCTTAAAATGAAATACAATACCTGTTCAGCACAAAACACTACTTGTATGTAATTGGGAAAACGTCAAAATTGTTGCAAGTGCAGCTGTACAGCATTTCCCATACTATGTTTAACATATGATACACTCTGAAGCACGTACAATGGGGCACTCTCTAGCTNAAAGCAGAATCTGCAAGTCTACACCTGTCATGGCTGTGTGTTGGCTCCTGCAGAAAACGGGAAAAACGGTTGTTGGATGAGTCGCTGCGCAAGGTAAAGACACTTGGCCAGGCAGATGAAGATGTGGATGACTTAGCCAAGTGGGTCACAAAGTCTCGTACTGTTGCCGAAGAAGAAAAGGAATTGGCACGCTTGCAAGTTGCAGCTGCAGCCCTGAAAGCTCAAGAGGTGTGTATGCATCTCGCCAGCATTTGTTTCGTCCATTTGGCTGCTTCCCCTCTCTCTGTGTGAGTTCACAAGTGTGTCACATCCAGTGTTGTGGCTGTGCATGTTTTGTGCTTTGTGATGGGCTGCCTGTTGTGCACATGTGCACAATGCGTGCTTATGTTCCAAACACGTACAGCTGCTCTCACTCTATAACTTTTCCTCAGCAGGTTTGCACACCTGAGTTGGTTAGCATGTGTTATGCTGACCGAAGTCTGCTTGGGAAGGCTGAAGAAGGAGATTACAGAGCACAAGTTTACAGCTTGTGCGCTTCTTTGGCACACATGCAATCTGTTTTGTCATGTCACAGGAAGGGGAGGATACTGATGAGGAGGCTCAGGCACGTGAGCTGGCTGGCTTGAAAGTCAAGCACACTGCTGATGAGCTGCAAGAAGGAGAAACCATGATCCTCACCCTTGCAGACAAAAACATTCTGGATGACAAGGGTGACTTGAGCGAGGGCGAAGATGAGCTGGAAAATGTGCTAGCGGTATGCCCTGTCCCACACAAAGACTCTGTTGTCCAAGTCTGTTACTGCAGCGNTCCTGTCTCCTACAGGTCAGCTGTACTGGAGAACGTATGTAGAGGCAATGATGAGGTTCATCAGGTTGTTGTACAAGATGTTGTCGATCTCAAAGTAGCACTATCCACTTGGCTACAGACTGAGCAGAACGCATGAATGTCTGACAGGCAGCACCTGGTTGCTCCCAGCCCTTGTTGAGGTGGATGTCAGGCAGGTGCTCGAGCGCCTCCTTGGTGTGCTGAGACTGCATCACCTTCACTGTGGAGTCACGCCTTGCAGCCCTCAGTTGCGATAGCCTGGCACTGGGGCCTGTGGGGTTCCCCACTCTGCGGTGTGCTGCCCAGAGAGGCTGGTCAGGATCATTGCTGTGCTGCAGTGAGTTTGGCTGGTCAGATTCTCCATCTTGCTTCTGTGATGCAGTTCCATGCTGCCCAGAGCTTGTGGACCGAGGGCGATCCTGTCCGTGTGAGCGCACAGGGTAGCTGCGAGGCATTTCTTGCCGTGTGGTCTCAGTGGCAGATCGCTGAGGGGGTGATTCCAGCACTGCCTTTCTGTTGTNGGTGAAGGCGACAGCTGAGCAAGCACAAGGAAGGAGCGTTGCTGCCAAGCCAGGGGTCTAGAGTGTCTCACAAAGCAACAAGACCAAGGGGACGACGCAGCACCTTGCAGGAAGCTCCCTGTGCCCAGCTTACACAAGGCTCATTTGACACCTTGTGCACTGTAGAAGTTACCTGCAAGGGCCCCTCCAAAGCAGGTAGACTGCTGGGAGCAGCAGCAGAAACACTACAGGTGATGTATATACATGCCTTGCTTGTCTTGCAGCCTGTACGTGTGCAATTCAAGCTTGTACAAGCCTGCTCTTGCTGACACACAGAGCTCCATACCAGTGAACATTGAGGGTACAGATCATCTTGGACATTTGTTGCATGGACCTGACCAGTGCTGTGCACTCACCACTTGCAGCAGTCTAGAGTCCAGGTACAGCATACGCCACTTACCTGCAATTCAGATGTGACAATGCACCTGGTAAGCAACATGCTGGTTTTTTGTCTTGGGTGGGCAAGCCAATCCAATGCCCTCTCCTGGTGAGCAAGCTGTGCCTTCTTCAGGCTTCAGGGGCTCAATGGGGTCTGATCATTATCTCTTCCTATCATCCGCTTGTATGGCTTGACAGGCATACTGGTAAGCTTGTCATGCAGCAAGGCTGGAAGTGACCTGAACTCGGTGTTAGCGATAACCAGCTGACACGAAGGCAGCTGAGCTCAATGTAATCCTGTCTGAGTGGACTGTATGCTTGCCACATGCTTGCCAAATAGGCCACAGACCTGACAGTCAAACATCTCCAATGCACAGCTGACATAACTTGTCATGACTGCACAGCTGCATCTCAAGCTAGCTCTCGCTGTTATGCTATGCTGCAAGGTGAGCTGACAGAGATGCCCAAGATGCTGCTGAGCTGCAAGAATGCGATTGGCCTGTAGCAGACCACAACGTGACGTCAGCAGCTCACAAAGCCCACATATCTGGCATTCAGAGTGTGCACACGGCAGCGGGTATACACGCTCAAGGGGTTGCTTCTGGCATCAGCCATCTCACCTCACTGCACATGTTGAAACATCTGTGACCACACAAATAGACACGAACAAAGAGCGTGAACAGCAGCACTTTGCAAAAGCGCACTTAGCAAANTACTGCAATCTTACCCGTACTGCAATCTTGCTCATACTGCAATCTTTCTCATACTGCAAGCTGACTCATACTGCAATCTTATTCATACTGCAATCTTGTGTATACCATGATGCATTTCTTGCACAGCCTGAGCATAGTGTGTTGGTTGGTTCCACGCTGTGCATGCTGGCATGAATTGGACAGTCAGAAAGTTGTTTTCCACACATTGTCTTGTGTGTCTTGCTAGTGAATTGCTCTTGTTGAGCCCTACTTTATAATCAACCATGCCAACCACTGTGTAGGTCGTTGTTGTATGTACTCCACAACACCATGGTCACTGCAGCAATCTGCCATACACTGTTTCGGTCTGTTGCCAGNTTGCTCTTCCGGCAGCAGATGCATACAAGAACATTGCCCTGCCGAAGGACGATGACAGTGATTCAGAGTATGGGCTGGAGTTCAACCCTTACAGCTTTGTGAAAACCCTGCCGCCATTGGCACAGGTTATACCCAAGCACTTGAAAACCCTGCTGCCTCCTCAGACACGGCGCTGCCCTCGCAAAACTCTAGTCCTCGACCTTGATGAGACCCTGGTGGGTTCTCACACACTCACATGTACACTGTCATCATAGCTCTACTTCATGCATCACCTAGCTGCACTGCACTGCTTTTGCAATGTATCATCTTGCAAGTTGCAAGCAAGCTATGCTTACACCCTCAGACAAATCTCTTTGAAGAGGTTTGNCCTAGTACTGACACTCACCCTGCTGCATTGGCTGTTGGCTGTGATGAATTGTCTGGCAACCACAGGACAGATACCTGCTACACACCCATGTTTGCAAGTGTGCTCAGTCGTTGTGGACATGCTGCGCTCATGCTGCCACAATCACGCTCACATGCGGGGCATGCTGTGGCTGTATTTAAGCTGATGCTNGAACACATTCTGAGGTCATGACAGGCATGTCAGTCTGCTGTGCCTTCAAAACAAAGATGTTGCCTTGAAGGGGTTTTGTACTCATGTTGGCCACTGTGACTGCACTGTCGCCTGTCAGATGAGCTGACCTGCACAGGCCCAGTGAAACTCACCTGGTACCTATGAAGCTGTCATCACTGGCAGAAGATGCACTGTTGCGCCGCCGCTTGGCTCCATACACATCATTGGACCCTCCCAGCATCTGGATCAGGTTGAGACCCACATCACTGTCCAGGTTGCTGTCCTGGGTGATCAGGTCTTGTACATTGCGCTGCAACCCAACACAAGTGAGTACTGGTATGAAGCAACTGGCTAGTGACGTTGGGCAAGCTCAAGGCACTGCACCGTTGACAGCTCATTTGCATGCAAGACATCTGTGCCACACTGCATGGCAGCAGCCACGCTGGGTTGCTGATGATGATTTATGCACAACAAGTGCGTGACTGCATGGGCTGATGTCAGCTGCAACAGCACCTCAGGTAGCTGGGCGTCACATGTGTGCAAGTCATAGCATGTCATGCATGTCTACANAGTACAAGACATGCCATAGGCTGCAGCAACTGAGATCAGACCAGTCAGATACACATGGTTGCACAGGTTGTTGGGAGCTGTGCAATTAGTGATCCATCTACATGAGAGCGTGTCGTGTTGACACTGCCCGTACCATTGAAACACGACACGCATCTGCCAACATTGACATAGCAACAGAATGTGTGCCCAATGTGTTGATACAGGCATTCATACAACAAGCTCTAAGTTGCAAGCAGCAGGATAGTAACACATGAGATGTAAGTAGGCCACAGCAGCAGGAGTAAGCACAGCATTCAGGACCAGACCAGCATTTCAGAATATGAGCATCACTGGAGGCTTATCAACAGTGGCTTTGAGCTTGTAGGCTCCTGGTCCTGGGACCCCTGACTTGGTGGCCATGCTGGGCCTCTTGGCCGTCCCAAAGCCTGAGACAGGGGCTGAGGGGAGGGTGGACAAACACTGGGGACCCATTGCATTCTGCACACCAAAGAGTTGGTTGTTGCGAGAAAGACACTAGACAATTGTGTGAGCACCAAAGCTCATGTCAAGCCTTGTGGCAGTGTCCAAAGCTGAGCGTGGGGACTGATGGGAGCTTTGGGGATCCATCAGATTCTGCGCAATGCAGAGACATTTATAATTGTCAAAATGCAGAGTGCATGTCCTCACAGCATGAGTCTTGGCGGATTTGCAGGTAGGTTTTGTAGGTTGCAGCATCCCTAGTCAATTGGTGGAGAAGGGTGTGTGAATGTCAGTACACCAGAGAGTGGTGCTTTGTAAATTAGATTCAAATAGCTTCTGTTACTGTTACCACTTTTTGTTGCCATAACCAGTACCATGAAGACCAGGCAGGCTGAAGTGATAGCAAGGTGGAGTAGACATCACAGTGCTGCTGCCCAAGCCTGCAACAAAGTTGATAAGGAGGACTGTGCATTAAATGCTGTTATGCTCGGAGTGGCAAAGGCTTTCCAGGCTGCTTGACAGCTCACTGACATGACAACCATGACTTGAACACTGTCACTAGGTGTGCATGTAAAACCTGCAGGCTGTATGAGTCACATGCCAGACTTGGCAATGTGGCACTATCCCTCATGCCAGACTTGGCAACGTGGCACTATCCCTACTGCTAGTATTGGTATCATTATGTTTTGTGCTTACTAATGCATCCACAGCCCCTTACAAGGCACTACTGCCAGCAAGCTGTGTAAATCAAACCCAAAGACTGTGCACTATGAGTGGCATGACCTCACGGACTGAGAGCAACTTGAGCGTATGTAAATTGGCGAGGAAGGCTTACAGGGACTTTGTAAATGGCGCCTTGCGAGTTGTTGCCTCCTGTGGANGTACTGATACACAGCAGTGCCTAATGCAACAGCCGCTTGTAGTTGTGTCCTGGACATTCTCCTGAGCTCCAAATGGGGACTCTGCACAGGATAGCATGTGCAAGCTGCACCAGCAATAGGTCAAAGCCTACAGCTTAAGTACATCTTGTCATGATGCTATAGGCTGCTGCCAGTAAGCACAACTGCAATGGACAACACTCGCGAATGTCGAAAAAAGCACACAGGCAGATGTCCTTTCACCTTGGAACCTTGCCCACATCCATACCTGGAGGAGGTGGCAGAAACAAGACAGCTGTTTTGGAGGGCCCCCCAGGACACAGCTTCTGNTCCCATACTCTGCAGCACAGCAACTTTTGCTTAGGTCAAGGTATGATGCTGTGTGTGCCAAAAATGCAGGCTGGACTTCACAGATTCTAGCACACCTAAGCTCGCCGTCTGCACAGCCTGCAACCAGGGAGTTAAGCCTCCTGGGGTTTCTTGATAGGCAAGTGATGCCGTCGTCATGTGTCAAAGCTGCCAAGAAGGGCTTGGCGAATACTCTGTCGAGCTTGGCCGCGTTTAAAGCTCTGGTGTACTCAACCGCCTTTTCGAACGGGTGCAAGGTCGGGTCGAGGTTTTTGTGGACCTTGCGCAGGTCTTGTGAACGTTCCCGCGTGTACTCCTCCTCGGATCTGTTAATGGCCTTCACTTTCATACAGTCTTAGTGCATAACGCAAGACCTTTTACGTGGACGTGCAAAGTAGAGCCAGCATCAAGCGCTTTCAATAACTCCTTCTGACTTGTTCCTGGTGCTGGCGGTCGTCTGGTGACGAAAGTCGAAGGTACAGGTCTGTCGATGCCTGCCGGGTCCGTTAAGCTGTGCAACGCTGCTGCTTGCTCGAACTCAGCGAAACGCCCGCTGAAGAAGAAGGCGTGTGCTACTTGCTCTCTGCAGACTCTCTTTANAGCCTGACGCTCCTTTGATCACACAGTTGGTCTGAGGCTTCTATGTACAAGTTGCGTCAGGCATTGCTGTGTTTATTCGTATTGCCTATGTCATTGGGCATTGCCCAGTTGTGCACAAATCAGCAGCGACATGCCAGATACCATACCTTGATGGGGCTGTGAGCCTGCTGCACTATGCTCAGCCTCAGCGTTAGTCGGACATGATTCTGCTCTGCTTTTGACCAGGTGTACACTCAGACATCAGGCAAGTCAGAGTTCCGTCACTTTCTGGACAATCAGCAATACCAAACAACCGGGATCCTGCGGTATGAGCGCATTTTTGGTCAGGGGTACGTCAGCACAGGAGGTTTTGAGACAACCAAGGTTAGTGTCTTGCTGATGATAATCACAGCCAACTTGTAGTCACCTCATCTTTGCATCTTGTGGTTTTCAACAGCGTAGTGTCATGTGCAATGCTTTGAGATTTCCTGCATATTGGGCGACCCCGGCTGGCTTCCTGGCTTCCAATGGGTTTGTGCTGAATGGGCGATACAANTGACCAGCATAGCTAGGGGCCGCATGATCACACCCGGACAACAACACGATGTGCTCCGCGCACGATGTGGTGTGTCTGAGAATCATGCACAGCGTTTCACTTCTNCATTGCCAGCAGGCTCTGCTGCTGCCTCAGCGCAGAGACAACAAGGACCGTCTATAACAGCAAGCAGCATTTCTGTTGTACATGTCTCAAGCAGTTCTGTGGGGTGCGTGGCAATCTGTGAGGATTGGCAAGTGCAAGTGCAGAAGACATTGTACAAACCAGCAACTATACACATGACAAGCCTCAATGCCTGTGGCTGGCTTGCACACATCCGGGGATGGAGGGGTCTGCTGCAAGCTGCCCACGNGATGTGTACTGCACAGTGTCCCTGCAGGAGGTGTCCTCTCCTGTGCCTTGTACACACAAAGACTTCAAGGATTAGGCCTAGCTAGTCTCCCCAGCTCCACTTGAATTCAAAGCTGCACTTGTCACTTGACATTTCATGTCACATGCCTTGTTACCTTGCCATATTCGGATTGCACAGGTGGCTCCCCACCTTCTTCTTCCCATTCAAGCCTCTCTTTGTGTGCTTCACGCATGGCTACGGGTGCACTCTCCCCCTTATAGCACAGCTGGTCATGCAAGGCTTCCAATTCTACCCTGTTGCCAGCCTGGGGGGACCCGTCATCTGCAGGGCAACCTTTGGATGGTTGGGAATAAGTTTACGCTGCACAAGCCTCTGTAAACAGCTGCAGGGCTGCAGCATAGCAACCAAGTTGCAAAGCAGCTGCATGTGACTGCCACGCCTTTGACACCTTCCTAAGGCACCGAGCCGATGCCCGGCATCATAAGACTGGCAGCCTACGACCAATGCAATATGTGTATGGTACAAGCTGATTGTACTGATTACTTTGTAACACCTGAGGGTTGCAACCAGGCACCTTACTTTGGAAAGGTACTCAAACCGGTCTCTGGACTACTAAATTATGGCCATGCTGTGATAAAAAGCTCAACAAACCACAGCCAAGCACACACGAGGAGCGCTTGACTTGATCCTAGGTTGGTTATCACCTGCATCATGATTTTTGGGCAACATGGCAGGGATGGCGCTGCTGGGCTGCGCTAGCGGCGTGCTCAAGGGCATTTGCTGTGGAGAAGAAGAGCCTGCAGGGGCTTCTGGNTCAGAGACTCACCTTTCTTGGGACAAGCTACGCCCTCTTCAGCTGTAGGTTGCCATTGTATGCTGCACATAATGGTTGCTGTTTCCCAAGCTCGCAAGCTTTGTACAGCATAGCTAAGCTGTTGACATATAGTGTCACAGCCAAGTGTCCTTTGATTACCACTGAGCATGCGAGGCGTGTCGATGCTGGACAGTGACACCTACAGAATCCAACAAATGTCACTGAGAGGCTGAAGTTTGGTGAGCTGAGCTGACAAGCCACGCTTTTTGCAGCTTCTGTAGTGGCACACAGGGCACATGTTTCATGTTGATACACCCTTGACACACTTTTGATGGCCTGCTGTGACACCTCAGACAATGCACACCTAGGAAATGGCACAAGCAGCAACACAAGACATCGCTTGACGTCTGGCAGCCACAGTTGCATCAGCGTGACAAGTTGGCTTGCAGTTGCTCAAGAATCTGCGGCACANCCTCTTGGGTGCTGCCTGCACATCCAGGTTACATGTTCAGGTGCTTATCTGCTCAGGCACAACAGCCTGATTGTGACAGATGTCATGTCTATCAACATCTTATATTCATAGTGATGTAGATGATTTGCAGGTGTACCAGCCCATGCTAGGTATGACTAGGCGTGTCCTATCCCAGGTCTGACAGCCACACTCAGCCATGTAGAAAGAGACATCGGCTTGGGCAGTACCCACTCAGGCATTCCATGTAGGATTGAAGACGATGTTACCCACCTCNAGCACATTGCGCAAGTCCTGGCTGATCCAAACAAGCGGCTTGTCATTGCTGCATCACCTGATTGCCAGGAGCATGCAGCTGCCTTAGCAGTTGCTCATGCTGTGCACAACGAGGGCCTGAAGCCCTATGAAGCCTTGATACAGCTTCAACATGCATATCACCCACTAAAGGTAGGAACATATCTGTGGCTACTTATGGCAGGCAAATAAGTCGCATGTCTGTTGGCATGCATGTGCAACCTTGTGACTACGCTGCCAAGCAACTGGTGACAATGCTAAACTTTCTGTGGTGCAACATGCGTACAAAAGTGTTCTGTTGCAAATGGTTGAAGGGTGCATACAGGCATCACAGCTAAAATCTGCAGAGCGATGCAACAACGAATCAAGATGTACTGTGCAGGCAGCAGATGTTGGCAAGCAGCAGCTTTTCATGAGCAATCAGGAGCTTCATTGATCAACGTTATTCAATCAGGAGCTTCAATGATCGAGAATATATTAATAGCCTGTTCCGCACAGCAGTGTTCCCAACTTCATATCTCAAACTAGTAGTATTAGATGCTTGGCTTCAGTCTATGGTACAGCAACTTGCACGAAATCGCTGTTTCACTGCCATCGCACCCTGCTAGTAGTGGTAAGCAACCTGGTGTGCGATGTCTGCGTGAGGGCTATAAATACGATGACAGCAGGTCACCATACAGTGCAAAGCAGTGTCGTCGACTGATATTGTCACCGCTGNGACGAAACGTCAGCATGCCCAGCATGCCCGGGCTGCTTAGTAAGCACAGCTTACTAAAGCTGTTACGGCGTCATGGCTGAGCACCTTCTTAAAGGCTTCTTGTGGCTTTCAAAAGCCCAACATTCGGTCAACGGCAGGACAACCGTTGGCGATTGGCGCTCGGCACAANTGCCACTGCGTGTATGCACAAGGACAACTTTGCCAGCATTCCCTGCTGAACTGAGGGTCCAGGTTGTAGCTGCTGAGTTGCCCATACTCCACAATGCCACCAGGTGTAGTTGATACTCGGGCTCTTGCTAGCTAACCTTCAGTGTGAAACTGTGCATGCGCAGAATGAGCTTGCAACTGGTCCTGCCAACATGACCAGGCAAGTGCAAACAAGACAGAGGCCTGTAGCCTGTACACGCAATGCTACAAGACTTCATTATGAACAACTTCAGCAGACTGCAGCTGCTCATGCTGCTGAGTCACACGTTGATGACTGCTGGGCGCAGTCTTCTGTTCAGACACATTGCTGCTCATGGCCTCATTGTTGTGTACCAATGAATGGCAACATCTACATCAGGTTCATCATAGGCGCTACTGACGCCTTAAGCCAAGACTGGAGAAGTGGTTGCTCAGAGTACACACATTGAAACTGATTTCATATTGATATCTGATAGCACTTGCAGGCAGATCCACCACAGCTGCAAATGAACTTGTCAAGGCAAGGCGGGTTGCCCTGGTTCAGCTCTATGTAGTGAGGCATACACATTATGCATCCAACACCTGTTACTGGCTGTNAGTGCCACTGCATGTGCATTGCACACAGCCACGCAGACACACAAACTCTATCCCAGGCCTTGGTGAAGAAGCAACTACCTCTCAAGGCAAAGCACATAGATGGCAACAGAATGTCTGGCAACAATGTCACTGTGCACAATAGACGTTGACAACTCATTAGCGTGTGTATGTACCTGTGGACATGATCCATAATGCAAACTGCACAGTGCTGCCAGCATCAGCATCCCTCATGCGTTGAAGCATTGCGTCTTCACCCTCACTGGCACTGTCTGCTATTGGCCTGCATTGAGGCACACGGGTTTGTGAGGCTGAGCACAAGACACAGCAGGCATGTACCGCAAGAGTGCATGACACCTGCGCCCTTATGTCACTGACCTGTCACTATGCCACACAGCTCAACCTAGGATTTCAATGTATACCGTGGTGCCATTAGGCAATTGCAAGGCGAGCACTGAGCTTTGCAGCAATGCATGGCTGCATGATTGTGCTCTTTGTTGCTGCAAGCATGCACATCAACAAAGCTGAATGTTGAGATATCAGACTCCAATTTCAGGTGAGGCCAAGATATATTCTACAGGTACCACATAGTTGCGCCATGGCTTTACAATGCATAACAAGTTATAACTGAGGCAGCTTGTAAGCTGTGCAAGCAGCTGACTCACATACTGTTAGCCGCAGATCACAGCCATTACATATGCAGCAGCCTGATGGACCATAACACATCAAGATAGACAGCCCATGCCTTCTGATGACCATGTGCCAATAGCTGATCATACACACAGAAGGCAGAGGAAGCAAAGAGGCCGGAAAGTTGCTGCTCTGCAAACTGGTGATGTCAACAAACATGCCAGCACAGAGTTGACCGCTGCAAAAGTGCCCTTGAGAAGAAACAGGGACCCTGCCCGAGCTGCAGCATATGGTGACATAACAGATGACATTGTGTACAAAGACAGCATTGCCAAAAGCACTTCCTCTGGCAATGCTTTGGAGCGCCTGCTCCTGCCTGCCAAGCCAAAGCCCAAGAATAAGGGTTGCACTGCTACTGCTCAGGCGCAGCTGTTTGATGTAGAAGAGCTTGAACGTCAGCTCCTGCTGCTACCTGCTAANATCAAATATGAGCAGAACGACCTTACAGGTCAGGGTCTGCAGATAACACTCTCCAAGGGTTGCATCAGGATGCACTTGCTGGCCTGCTGAGGTGGGATGGCTCAGCAACTGTATGCCACTTGTGCACGGCATTGGTCTCATTTTGCAACACCTCACAGTACAGCTTTGATCACTTGACCACGTATGGGCAAGCATGGGAGATCAGTGCTGCACCCGTGATGCAGTACCTCAAGAGCTGGTACAACATGGGATGCCAGGTGCAGTAGCCTAAGCCAGACAAACCCCCTCTTTTCTGCTTGCTACTCCATTGCTGACCAGATGCTGCAGTGACATCTGTATCAATAAGCTGCTTTCTGCATCTTTGATTCTGCAGATCAGATCACATGGAGACCCCATCAGCCTTGTCATCACCAACTATCCTGTATGACATGCATTCTGCTTTCCAGACATGATGCATATCACCATCACAACAAGTAAGCAGCTGCACAACATGCTGCAGGCTGCAAAAAGCTTCTTGATCGGCTGGATGATGACACATCAGACGCAACAGTCGGCGCTGCCTGCATCCTGTACAAGGAAGGCAACTACAGTGAAGCACAGAAGCTGTTCACAGCAGCTACCAACAGCTCAGGATACCAAGCAGAGCTAGCATACAATGTTGCATTGTGCTTCTATCAGATGAAGCAGTATGGGCCAGCTCTGAAACACATTGCTGAGATCATTGAGAGAGGAGTGACAGAGCATCCTGAACTTGGTGTAGGAGCAGCCTCCAACGATGCTGGAGTCAGGAGCGTTGGTAACAGTCAGGTGTGCAGCAGCATGCGCACCCCTGTTAAAAGTTGTTGCCTGAACAAGCAGAGTCTGAGAACGCAACATAACACAACGCTACCAACATATACACGGCACACCACTGCCCAAATCCATCAAGTGCCCATGCTTGCTGCAGCTGCAAGGTCCATGCCTACTTGTTGTGCATCTGTCATGCCGTAGTTGTCTGTACACTTTGCAACGGAGAATGTATACATGGTGAGCTGTAGTGCAAGCTCCATATGTAGGATTCTAGCCAGCAACCCGAAGGTGTATAAGGTGTACAGTCTGGNGCACCACTGACACACCAAAGGTGCGCCTTGGACCGCTTATCAAATCTGCATGCTGTGGTCCCATCTTGTCTCTTATGCCCACATCAGTTGGTCATCTGTACAGTCAATGACTTGTTTAGCCAAAACTTGATGATCACGCCACTCATGATGAGGAGAAATGTTGCTTGTAAAGATGCTGTTACTGGTCTTCACGTTTATCAAGGGAGGAAAAAGACAATGTGCCGTCGAGCTTTGCATAGCAGGATGATTGGGGTACACCCTAGGTTTCTGTTTGCACACGACACCTTTGCATGCTGTGTCACTGAGCAAGCGCATCAGCCAAGCATGGCATCCGCAATGCTTGAAATGACCTATTTTAGGGTTTAGGGTTTACTTAGGGTTTAGGGTTTAACACTGAACCTTTTGTGTGTTCAGTGTGCTTGTGTTTGCGCANCAATGCATTCATGCATGCATGCATGTCTGAAGCTGTGTAGCGCAGGTAACAAACCCTGCAATATGTGCATTGATGGCGATCGCTGAGCTGATGCGTGAGTAGACCACCCTGTTTCACAAAAGCTTGTGATAGCATGATGTCTGCTACAGTCTGGGCTGTAATGCCTAGCTTTGTGATGTCATCTTGGGTCAATGAGATGGCCTGCAGCTGCATTGTGTACATCAGCAACCCTATGCTGACTGACAGTGGCATGACTGCTGTTCCTGTCCTGTGAAGCAGTAGCAGTGACTGCTCGCTGTTATAATCAAAGCATAATGCTTTTCATTCGTTCGTTGCAGGCAACAAGCAACCAAATTACTGGCTGCCAACACATATGGGCAGTGTGCATCCTTAGTCAAGGAAGCCATGGCTTTGGGGGAATCATGCCTGCATGGTGAGGGCTAGCTGCAGGTACACATCAGCGGTGACAGGGCTGTCATGGCCCCTTGCNCTTGTGAGGGCATTGCTGCAGCACATGCAAAGCCACAGCAAGACCTAGCTCTGCTTCGGCTGATGGCCATGGGGAACAAGCTATCTACAGCACTGTTGGCATTGTGATCCTTGGCTCAAGCATTTTGGCCCACCTGGCGGTGTTGGCTGTGCTACTGCTTCCTGCGTGAGTCTCATTAGGTTGGTCAAGATGATGGCTTCGTCCCCAGGCTTGAAGGTTTGCCCAGCTTGTGCCTTGACCAGCAGTTCATGCAGCTGCTGCAGTGCCTCAATGGCCACAGCTGACTGGTCTGCAACCATGGCCTCCTGTGCAGCCACCTGCACTCTGCTTTGCTTCAGGATGCAAAGCTGCAGCCTTCACATGGCAGTGAGTTGCTGTCTAACAACGTAATGCAGTGATGCTGCACAAGCTTTTGTGTTGCGTTTTGCAAATGTAGCAGGCGTGACTTTATCTCAAATGCCATTCTGGCAGACTGCGCCAGCTATGGCTGACTGAGTGTAAGAGTGTTGTTTGAGAATCCAGACCACACAGGTTTTGGCCAGCAAGAGACATTTGGCTGCATCTGTGTAGTTTTTGTGCCAGCCCTGGGTTAAAGACCAAATTTTGCTGGACGGCAGGCTTGCCGAGGCATGGTTGTGTCACTGCAATGCTGGCAAACATGAGCATGCAATGAGCGCAAAGTAAGCCATCACCCGCAGGATCTCATGAGTGAAGTCATNTGTCGAGATGTGCAGATAGACACATCAGAAACGCCTGGATTGCTCAAACGTGAGGAGAAATCAAGCTTTCACATGTGTTTGCGTTGATTGCCGGTCACAGGGTCACCTGATCTCCAACGTGCTGCAGGCCACATACAAAAGTCGCATAGCAGTCGGGCCTGCAGTGCCGTACATGGCGGCAAACGGACCTTGTACAAGCAGCGCACTCGATGCCACTCCTGTCTGACTGTCGGAAAGGTACCATACATCAATACTGGTNGCTACACGTTTCAGCAGCTCGCTGACTGAGGCAGCCAACAGTCTCCATGGCGGCATTGAACTGCAGAAACCTGAGCAGCAGTATGTTGACAGCATTGAGCTCAAAGCAGCCGCCTTCAGCCGCGCTGCAAATGATGAAGCAGTCCTGCAGCATTTCAACCAGGTGCGCCANTCTGCAGACATGGCAGAGCACTGTCACGCACGTACTCAGCACAGAAGCAATTCTAAGTACTACAGGCAGCAACATACCTGAGCAGCAAAATGCATGACGGTGTCGATCTCCTCCTGGTCGAACACGTGTCGCACCAAGTCTGCAGACTGTATATCACCTTTGACGAACTGCAACAAGCAGCGTTACGGTCTGTCCAGACCATCAGCAGAATCACAAGTTTTGACTTTGAATCCCTTTCGGCACGTCGGACCGCACCTTGAAATTTGGCTTGTCTGCAGCTTCCTTGAGGTTGTGCAGCGACGCGCAGTAGTCTAGCTTGTCCAGAACCACGATCTGCGAACGCCACAGCGGACTCACACACTGGATGGGCAAAACTCAAAAATCAAATAAGGGCAGCCACACAACCCGGCAACTCGCCTTGTAGTCCGGATGCTGCGCAAGCAACTGCGTGACAACATGCGACGCAATGAAACCGGCACCCCCTGTGACGAGGATGCTGCGTGGCTTGTACTGGTCTCCGCCAATATGCACCGATCCGTCGGCCAAAGCGTGTCCATTGCCATTTGCCTCGCCTGCATGTCCGTTGCTGAGAGTGTTGCTAACCANCCTAGGCGCCTGTTCATCTGCCAAGATGTGTTGGGCTGTGGCTGCATTGGTTTGCATGACCTTTGCCCCTGCTACTGACACGCATGTAGCAGGTTTTGGCTGGGCTGCTGCAGGCTGATGTATGCTATGCTCTGCAGTATGCTGAGGCTGCCCTGTCTGACACTCTACTAGCCTGTTGCCCTGCAGCATATGCAACATAAACTTAGATACATGCATCAAACAGCTCCAGACCTGGACACACGTTCAAAGTGCATTCGATTCANCTGATGCCTGACTGGCTGAAAGTTCAGCAACTTGTGTTTCTAATTTGGCCACCTGTTGGGAAGCAGCTTGTAGCTGTGCATTGCTTTGCTCCTGCATGCTAGCAAGCATGCTTGTTACATCTCATGTGCTTGAAAGATTGAGATTCAGCAGTACAGATAATAGCGAATTCTTTACGTCCAGGACTTGTTGGCCTGATTTGGATTGTGCATGCCCACTTGTGTACAGCAAAGCAGTCACATACACACATTGTGGTGGCAATGCAGCTAAGCGCTGAACTTAACAGTCGCAAGCTGGCAATGTAGTCATGCTGCGAAGTGGAAGACGTATGCAGTGTTCAACATGTATGTGTACGGTGCTCAGCCTGGGCTCAGAAATCAACAAGGCTCACCAGCTTTTTCCTGGCAACTTGCAACTCCAAGCGAGTGATGCTGTCACTGCCACCTTGGTCTTGGTCCATCAGTGACTCAGCCATCAGCGGAACAAGCCTGTCACACAACGCAGCCTGTGCACTGTCTTGTGAGGCCCAGTTTGCCACATTTTCCCATTTGATGCTGTCCAGCTGACTCAGGAGCTGCAAGACTGTCGGCTGCTGGCCTGATAGTGGTGCNCGAGCGCGACTTCCGACACCATAAAGCAGCACGAGGGCAAGCCCTGGATCCGGCACCTATCAAATGCGACAGCCACATCCTGTCGTGCTCCTCGTCATTGCTAGGTTCGTCGCTGTCATGTTCCCAAGAAATGTCCGAGCTGTCTGAGGAGTGTTGCCCGTGACCGTTTTGTGTCATGGACCCTTGCTGGTGTCGTGCCTTGGCACAGCTTCTATACCACAACTAATGCTCTGCAAGAATGCCGATGCGCGAATTCGGCAACGATGCGAAGATCGAGTCGGGAATTCCAGATGCATGAGCATGCATACGAGGCATTGCGCAGGTAGCGAGACATCATAATGACATTTTTTTTTGCGCTGCTGTCGGTGACTAACCGCTGGACTTGGATAAAGCGCGCGTACCAGCGGGTCACAGCTGAGTCATCAAGAGTTCATGGAAAAGCTAGAACCCACACAGCAAAGTGGCTGCTTAAGGCTGCAATTGTCAATGAAACTACCGGAGGGTGCAGCACCAGGGGTGGCCTGTTGAGCCGCACTCCTGCAACGACCGTGTTTGAATAAGAAGCTAAATAAGAAGCTGATGAAAAATTTGTCTGGCGGTGCTATTAATGCGCATATTGCTGATTTGACTAGTAACATGCTAGGTGAGCTCGTGTGAGCGCAGACAGCTATGATTCAAAGCACCTTGGACATGCAGGGCTGTACACAGATTTACAGCTAGCTGCTACACCTTAGCACAGTGTGCTTTGGAACAGCTGCTCCCAAAGCTGACCAATTCATCCTGTGCATGCTGTTTTGTTATGGGCTACCAGGTGCCGCATATGATTTGACNACACCAATGCTTATGCCTGCCAGCAAGCCTACACTACCTGTTGCAACTGCAGACTACACTGGGCATATCAACTCCAGTCTGCTAGCTGAGGCTATCACCTCTTGTCTGGAAGAGTTGAGTGAGCCTCTGGTGACAAGCCAGCTGAGCGGGGTCCTGCTGGCTCATCTGAGCGCAGTCTCAGAGGGCAGTGTCAAGATGTATGTGGTGAAGTGCTTGCTTGAGCAGCTTCCTGGACAGCATCATGGTAGGCATATGGAACCTATCTGTCCTGCTGTATGTTTGAGCCTCTCACCATCACGTGTCACAGCTATGTTGGTCTGTAGCACCAGTGCCACTGATTATTGCATATCCCTCAGCTTTTGAGTTGACTTGTAAGGTGCAGAGCAGTGGACCCCCTGCTTGTTGCAGCTTGACCTTCAACTTCTGAGTCAGCAGGCTGCACTTATCAGCACATGCTACATTGCTGCAGCTGTTCTGAAGGCGCTTATCAGCCTGCTGGCTGCATTGAGAAGGCATCATGCAAAAAATGGCATGACAGCCACCATGATGGCCCAAGCTCTGGGCCCGCTGGTCTTGCGGCCAGAACACAACCCTGGAGCTCAAGACAACATGGACCTGGTTGTTGACGAAGCAGTAAGCAAGCTTATGCCTTACCATCTGTCACCCTATATNGTAACACAGGCAGCCTGTGACACAACCCTTTAGTCAGCCTGGGTGCCGCATATTAACAGGCCAGTATAGCAAGACAAACACTGAGTGGCGCTGCAGGTCTCAGGCTGCTGCTGGCATGTCATGGCAACAGCCTAATCAGCAAGTGCCCAGCGGTCATCAGCAGCATCAACAGCAGCTTCCAGGGGCGGTGCCCATGCAGCAAGCCAATGCTGGCCACCTCAACCAAGTAAGCCCTGCAAGTTATGTTGTAGCCGGATGCACGTGTCACCAACCGCANAAAAGTGTTTGGGGTTGGGGCTGCCCCAAAGCCTGGGGTGCTTTGAGGGGTCCCAAATGCCGGTGNAAGTAAGGAGGCCACCCTCACGACACACAGACCCTACTGGACTGAAATCCACCGCGGCCTTGTGGCTCAGCACAGCTGAAAGATGCTGCGCCTGTCTCCAGGGTCATGTCTAGCTCCACTGTGATGTTGTGTCATGTCTCACGCATGTCAGACCGGAACAGAGGTGTCATGATCATGTCTGTACTTGGAGATAGCAGCTAGCTGTGTAGGCTCAGTAGACATGACCAGTATAAGGCAGATGCATTGCTGTGTATCTTGTGCATGTATGGTGGGTAGTAGCTGGATTAGTGTGGCAGGCACAGGTGCGGGCCATATGCTGTTTCATGCATTGTCGCCCTGTGTCATGTAAGTCATAGAGCAGCCGGGGCCAGTGCACTCCGCTTGCTTTTNTCAAATTTGCATGCACCAGCAAACAACACATCAACCCCGGGCTGTAATGCAGCCACTTCAGATGGTTGCATTGCATTTTGTGACAACTCGCGCTTCCTGCTTGCTTTCACCAAAAGAGCACAACAAACAAGCAAGTATGTATACATGTTCTCCTCTGCTTTGCCCTCTTTGGAATTGGCTGACACTTGGGAAGATTGTGATTCACATTTGCATAAAGTATGCACGGCGGACATTGCACATCCTGCGGCAACTCACTTGTAACACAAGAAGGTTTGGGGTGGGTCCAGCACAGTCTGCAGTCATGGTGTTTGCACACATGAAAGGTTGCACCAAAGACCCAGTGCCAGCACGCATGGTCTCCTGTACGCTTGTGTCGCATAGATATTGGTACTGCTGGCTAAAGGCTCAAGCCAGCTTACAGCTGCAGACATGATTCTGTTCCATGCCAATAGCATACCTTGAGAAGGGGAGTATACTTGCAGTCTTGGGCTTGTACATGGGCTTTGCAATTCTGGTCTGACAACGACAGCCGTACCCTTTGCTACAAATGGTTTCGGATTCTGGAGCTCGTGGCTCACTGGTAGCCCTTCGGATCTCAGATGCTGAGATGCAGCGGCAATCACAGTACAGCAGCAGCAAAAAACATAGCAAATCACAAACTGCAGACANCCATCTTCACTCATGCTGTACTGCCAGTGATGCTATGCCTAGAATGTTGTGAAATGCAGCAGTNGCAACAAACCTGATATAGATGGCTGTTGACTTCGGAACAGGTCTTATGAAGAGTATCAACAGGAGCTCCACTGAGCTCAAACTGTCCACCGGGTTCAATTGTCACGCTTTGACCATCCAGCACAGCACCAATAATGTACTCTCCTTCCATGATCGGGTCCCACCCAAAGCGTGAGCAAAGCCCCTCCAAGAGAGCTTGAATCTTGCTATATTCAAGTCTGCGCTTATCTGACTGATTNTGTGTGTCATCATGCATGCAAGTTGCCATCTGCATCCGATGGCACACAGATGGCAAAGTTCTGTCACTTACTTTTGCCTGAAACACGTTCTTCACGTTGTTCAGGTTTGTGTTCAGGTTCTTGAAGCCTTTGCTGAAGAAGTTGTGGGCAGTATCCACAATGGGATTGGCAGGAGTGCTGCTACGCTGGCTTTTAGTCAATGCTTGCCGCAGAGCCTGCAACATCAAGCCACAAACAGCATGTCAAGCAATGAGCACCTGTTACATGCGGAGCAGTGCCATTGCTCAGCTACATTAGTGCACTATGCAAGAATGCAAGTAAACATTCACTGTTGATGTGACGCTGAACGCAAACTGGTACTTCTGTGAAGTGGTGCATATGCGAAGTGTAACAGTCAGATAATCTTATGAGACCACGAAGTGCACAGTTCGTTGCCTTGTTGATGTGGTAATGAGCTGAGACGCATGCAAGTTGATGACCAACCTGAGGCTGCATCTGCTGCTGGCTGGGCAACTCAAAGGGGGATCTGCTGTAGTCCTCCTGCATCCTCTGCAAATCCTGCATGCAAAAGGACCCCATAAAGTGTTGGTTGAGGAGCAAGGCAAATGTTTGTTGTCCCTTTGCAAATTCATGATTTATTCTCAGAATCAACCTTCCCAGCCCAGGTGTGTACCAAACAGTACAATGTTTGCATGACTATCGTCAGTACAGAACCACAGTGACATGTGCGCAGCTGAAGTAGCAAGAGACAGTGGGGCAGTCAATACTACAAGTACCTTAAAGGACCTGCTGCGCTGAGGTTGCATGCCAGCCCGCTGATAGTAACCCTCACTCTCACCGTCAGCACGGCCGGTCATGAGAGCCATGCTTTTCTTCCGCTTCATGTCCATGTCATCAACCATGTCATTCACAACCCGCNCAGCATCTTACTATGCTGCTTGAAGGAAGCATCAGCAAGCATGGAGTAAACTTTCCTACACTGATGGATAGTATGGGAAACCTCAGTCCATGCTTGCTGACGCTTCCATATCAGTTACAGCATCCAAGTTGGGGGCCCCCTGCAGGATAGCTGATGAGGCTTGGGCAGGAGCCTGGCTGTGATGTTGCTGGCAGCCCTGAAGCCAGCATTGGCCACTGCTAGGGCGCATCAGTATTGAAATACACTTGCTGTCAGGGCGCCTTTCAGGTGTCACAAAGATGTCAGGCACTTGTGACATCTTCCCTCAGTCTGACGAGTATTGGGCGCACTGACTCAGCGTTCTCACGGTTCTTGACAGTACTGACCATGGACAACCTGACGTTGCCATTTGGTTGCTTGGCAGCAGCAGAGTCGCCTTTTGCTCTTCAGTCATATTGGCCTGCAAGTACAGTACATTGCATCTTGACNTGGTGTACAAACACAGCATGCTGATCTTGGTACACACTTGCCAGTGAATGGCAGCTGTCTGATGCTCAAAGCACAATGGTGGGAAGCTGCACACTGCATGGACTGCTTGCTGGGCGACGGTCCAACAAACACATATGATGAGTGGGCNACCACACTCAAGGTAAATTGTACACTTTCACTCAAAGAGCGTGTTTTGCAGTGGCGTTGATATTCGCTCAAACAACGTGTAATTTTTTGCACAACAATGTCTTTTGCTGTGGGGCAATGCAGCCATTCAGGCTATATGATATCACACAGACAGCATGATCAGACACACCTGTCCAACCACAGGTGCNGCCCCTGTGCTTGCTCTTCTTCTGCTGCAATCACCTCAGAGATGTTCAACATTGCCTGGACGAGCACTTCGGGACTGTCATTGCTGTAAAGAAGCTGCTTGAACGTAGGTCTGGCGTTGAAGAGTGGCAGCCATCCTGATATTGAGCCTGAAATGGTGCTGGAGCGGCCCAAGGTGCTGTACAATGCTCTCACCAGCAAGTTTGTGATGTGGATGCATATTGATACCGCTGACTATTCGCTGGCGCGCCTAGGCATCGCCATCAGTGACTCCCCACTGGGGCCGTTCAAGTATCAAGGCAGCTTCAATCCTCATGGACAGCCGTCTCGTGACTTCACAGTATTTGCAGTGAGTAGTTCTTCTTCAATGCACCTATGCACCTTGATATGCTGCTTCAGCCCATCACATCTTAGCACAACACAGCTTCATATGATGTACTACGGTACCCTGCATTCAGTACACAATGCTGTCAGCACCAACAATGAGTAGCCTGTAATGCTGGCACTGTGTACTGCTGGTGCTGTGCTGTCAGCCAGGGCAGGATCAGAAGGAAGCCCCTCGGTGGCAGGCTGTGCTTCTGATGACCCGCAGGCTGCAGCTTGAGCTGCTGCACTGCTGCCAGGCAGACCTTCAGCCAGCAGGGCTTCACCAGGAGACTCAGCACAGTCGCTTTCTTGTGGGACCTCAGTCACCTACAGCATGCATAATCATTCAGACTCGCCAGGTGTCCAGCTCAAACCACAAGTCTGCTATGTTTGAACCTCATGTGCGGGTGAGCTCATCAGGCATTCCAGGTCTTTTGTACAAGCGCAACATTAGCAACAGTCTGGCAGGATGTGCCACTGAAGTACCACCAAGGGCGTGTGTCTACCTGCTGGGGCCTTGCAACCTCCCTTGCGTCCACCTGTGGTAGCTGAGGACCAGGGGCCTCCCCACCAGCTTCAGTGTTCCTGCAAACAGTGAGCGACCAGGTTGCCATGCTCATACTGGTCACCTGGCTGCCAATGTGAGTGAGATACACAGACAGACAGACAAACAGACAGACCAGCAGACAGCGTCACAGCTCGTGAACAGAAATAACTTGAGCAAAGCAAAAGAGAGCATTGGCTCTGCAGTGAGCAACATGTACACTGTCTAGATCAGGTGCCGGCAGTACAAGCCAAACCAGGAGCTTGATCAGCAGAACCCCGCAGCAAAAGATTACTACAGGCTGCCATGTGCCACCTGGATNGCGTGACGAGCCTGGACGTGATGGGCACTCACGCCGTCGACTGTCGGCGTGAACTTCATGCAGCGAAGCGTGATATAGATGCAATGCAAACTTTCCTGCAGACTGCGGAGCGGGGTGCCTTCCTAAGGCCTGTGCTGGCGCTGGCGACCTGCCTTGGCCTCTGCAACCAGCAAGCTGCAGAGGCACCCAGACGGCATTGCGATGCTTGCAGGTTGGCTGAAGAATTCACGTTGACTAGCTGACCATACCTATGTAAAGCATACTGTACGATCCAATGTAGCAGCCGTGCCGCAGAGCTTTACAGTGGACCAACACCTGCAAGCATTTCGGCTTCGGAATGCATTGAGTCACGGGTCCATATTGATACACACCTCAGATGTGTGACCGACGTTACTTGCTTTTGTGTGTAGTGCGGATCATGTTGCATAAAATTGCTAGGCTTTAGAGCACCTGACAATACTGCCATATGCAGATGGTCCATCTCGTGAGTCTTTTCAATAAAGAACTCACGCATTACAACGTGATATCACGTTCTAATATATATCCTCTCATGAGAGGATTGGTTTATAACGGTGTCTACTTTATAAACTATCAAGAAGGTTTCATCAAGAAGTACTGAACGCTCTGCCTTGAGACATTTGCTAATTTCACTGGACTACTTGACCTTGAGCTGCATTGAGAACTGTGATGGCACGCAGCTCAACTCGCATTTCAGGGCTAGTGATAATGCAAAACCAGCCACTGATATGCCATAGTCGAACATGTCCTTCTGAAAAATGCCCTGCACCTCAAGTGGCTCACTCAGTCTGGTGAAAAGACCACCTGGCCATTGCCATGGGTGCAAAATGCATCCATGGCCGTCATGGTTGTCTGCTTCAGCTGGGCAGCTCTGCAATAAAAAAGACTGGTGTGTGTTGCTGCCACCCTTTTTCCGCTCTGCACATATTGGGACTGCATCACAGCTATAAAGCCAAAGTCGCAGCAATCTTTACAGCTAGTCTCCCGTTGACTACTGAACATGGTTGAGTTTGGTGGCCAATGTGAGACTAAACAGTGAATAGACAGCATCAGCCATGAAGGCAAGCCTGACTTGTGTGCTTTAACTCCAACAAGCTATTCCTGTCCTACATGNAATCTCACCCAATGCCTCAGCAGCTTTCTCAGTTGTGTCCTTGCTGCTGGCCTGCATCTTGCAACCGGCTGCTGTCAGAGGAATCACTGGTCACAGCTTTTCACAACAAGTTGGTCCAGCGTTCCCACTGAGGATCACTTGTGACATCTAGCATCTTGTCTGAGAATGCTATTTTTTCCATTGCTAAAATGGTGCTGCTACCTCATCTCTTCCTGCCAATCAGGTAATAACAGTCACACATGTGTGCCTCATGTCTCGTGGCTAAAACCCTGGCAGCCAGACAGTTTCTGAAGCAATGCATAACACAATTTGTTCTACACAACAGTGTTGAACAGAGCAGCACTACCTCTGTCCTGTTTGCAAGGAGCGTTCTTTAGGAGACTGTGACCTCAGGTCACGCTATACCACTGTAGCTGTTATATGCTTGCCGGCAGAGCAGGCAACTGCAGTACAGCCAGGAGCTTGTCTAGATCCTGTGAAGGCAATCACCCCAAAGATCACACAGCACATATGGGGTCCCAATCTACACGTGAGGCCTGCTTAACACAGGGCTAACTGTTTTGCTAATGCAGNACCCCACCTGGTTTGGCTAAGCAGGATGTGCCACTTGTTGAGGGCAAAGCTGCACCTCCAGGTTGAGCCCAGACTGCATTGCCTGCAAGTGAACACGTGCTGAGCATGTACAGTGCAGAATCAGCTTTCATGCTGCGATGTAACGTCTTGTGGTGGCACATACTATTTGCTGACCAATAGTGCAAGGTTGTTACAGGCTTTCCTCCATGTGACTGACCCTGCTGCATACACTGTGATGCTAGCAACCTATGATGCTAGAGGCAATCAGCCACACCATCCATCGGCTCTGTCCTCATATCAGTGCCTGGTACTGCACAGACTACGCAACAACCCTCAGCTGGCAGCAGAAACCCCAGTAGGTGTACGTCAGTGATGTGATTTCAAGTCTGCTGTCTGCTGTAAGCGCTCCGTCATGTACAGTCTTCCTCTTGCAACTGCTGCACTTATACCCTGACGGCATGAGTGGTTGCAGTGCTTGCGGTGCAGAAGCNTGGCGTTCACCTGCAGATACAGACAGCAGCTGTAGTGGCAGAAGTAGGACTGCTGCTCGGGCAGGGGTGAGATGACTGTAATGCACACAACCTGCCTGCCCAGCTTTGACCTGATACTGGCTGGCAGTTGGACAGCTGGCAGCAGCAGACATGACACTGATAGCTGCATCGTGAGCCCACCAGAAGAGCTACAGATCAACATCTGAGTACTAAGGCTACAAGCTAGCATGTAGTGCCACAATCACACTACATCACCGAGCGACAGTCACACGACAGTCACCATGTAGTGTCAGCATGCAGTGTGACAGTCACATCTACATCACTGTGTGACAGTCACTGAATGAGCCAACAGCTGTGAGATTTACCTGGTTGAAAAGCTGCATGAGGACAAATGCGTTGAACACAATTGTGTAATGCTGGGAAGGCCCTTGCACACTGGTGGCTTCCGGGACACCAAACAGCTGAGCTCCGTGAGAGACAAGGCCATACATCACAGCCAGCTGGAATATGCTCTGTCCTACAATGTGCTTGCTGACCTGCATGCCATCAGCAGCTTGTCTATACACAGAAAGTTCACTAGATTGGTTTATGGCGTCGGGTGTAGGTTTGCATATCGTAGCCATTGGGTAGTGCAGCCCTGACAGTGCAGTTATACAGGCCAAAATGGAAATGCAGCGATGCTACCCAGTAAGCAATCGCAATCTCAAAAAGTCATCACAGGCAGCAAAACGTCATTTCAATTGACTTAAGCGTGAGCAAAGGGACAACAGGGACACACAGTGTCAGTGACACACCTAGCTGGCAATCTGCTGATACATTCATATGCGTGACCATAACAACCGCAGCCAATATGCTGCAGGTAGAGTGACTCACTGTGGGAGTGAGCAGGGACTGCTGTGCAGAGTAAGGGGGCAGGTCCAGCATGGCATCTGTGGGGGCCTCTGTTGCAAGCGCCAGGGATGCTAGGGAGTCCATGATGAGGTTGAGCCACAGCATCTGCACAGCTGTGAGCGGGCTCTCCTGCACAGCAATGGCTCCCGCCACTGCTGTCGTCACTGCCACCACATTCACCACAGCTTGTTGCACATGGTTGCTGTAAAGCACCTGCAGGCACGACGGTGCTTTGCTGGCATCAAGATACATTTTGTGNCAGCAGTCGGCTGTGGTGCACAGTAATGCTTCTGCTTCTAAGATACGCCTCAGTGAGGTTACTTGTTGCATGGCTAAGCTGCAGCAGTGTGAGACTAAGCTGCTATTCCTGCTGTTCCTGCCGTCTGCAACCAGACAAAATGCAGGCTGCTGCCTCTGTAAGTGAAACCCGCAGTGACTTAGGACTTCTTGTTTCACNCAACTCGTGCACATTACAGAACGCACACATAATCATTGCACAGTATCTGCACAACAGAAAGTACACACGCATGACCTGCGTATGTCCCTCCAGCATTCGCCAGGTGTGCACAACCACAATGACCTGACTGTCTGCAGAATCTGCAGTTGCAGACCTGTTTACACCGNAGAACGCTGCGCGGGGGGTTTGCTGTGTGCTCAATGCGGCATTGCACAGCGCAGGCTTGACCGAGAGGAATCTACGCGGAGTCCAGCACACACACGGCTTGCGACCTATTCAAACGCCAGAACGCAGGGCGACAAGAGAAGCTGACTGTTGACCTCACTCGAAGTACCATATAGACGTTGCCAACTCGCACGTTATTGCCCATCGCCACTCAGTAAAGTTCGCTAATAACTCAAGCTTGCTGCAAGGCATGCGTGCAAGCGCTCTCGCGTACCACAGAAGTACTCGCTGCTGACTCTCGAGAGATCAGGCTCCGGCACTCTGGTCGTAGCTTGTTCGACACGCACAAGCTCGTCGCAACAAAGCCCGCCTTTAATTTTGGTAGTCCACGCGAGAGTTCCGCTGACGACAAACCTGAAGTCGTATGTGCCGAAGGCNGTCACAGCCCTAGCTTCTAGCCTGGGATGCTTTCCTCAGCCTGTCATGTATGTCAGCAGTCATAGCACACATTNGTCTGTCTGTAGCTGAGCCAGCAGAGCCTTGCAGAGGCCTCCCAGGCCGGATGCACAATCAGTCAGGGCTGCCTGCAAGGACAAACCAGATGGAGCCCTTGTACGCTGTCTTGCTTGTGGCACATTGTTCCTTGTGTGCAAGGGCAAACCAGATTTGGGCACCTGCACAGCTTGCATGGCCCTTGCCAGCAGCTGTGATGGNGCTCTGGACCGTGCTGTGCTGTGCTAACAATTGCAGAGCCTTGAATTGGTCGCTGATACTGAGTAGACGTGGTTCTAGCGTGGCACATAGGATTATTGCAAGGAGCCCATGTGTGTGCAGATAGCCAGTACAGTGTTGATGCCAATGCTGATACTATGATAACAGCTAAGCTGTGCACTGTCGCTGTTGGTGCCCACCCAAGCAGCATTTGCTCTTTGTTGTGCGAGGGTCACTACGTCCTGACATTTGAAGCTATTTCATCGGCAGTGCAGAGCACCATGATGCTCTGCACTGCTTCCCACCAGCATGGATTCAACCAAGTAATTTGTTTATGACAAACTGTTCATGCCCAAATTTGAGCATATGTTTAAGTATTTAAGTATTTGTTTGCAGACTGTCTGTGACACAAGCAGCTCCAATGCTTACATGCAGTAACAAATGCCGTACAGTCACAACAAACACAACTGCTTCCTGTACATACACCACCAACAGTCTACTGCTGGTGCAGTGCATTGCGGCTGCTAGCCTCTCCAGGCAAATCCGGTAGTGCTTTCTTCCTGTCTGACGATGACCGTTTCTTCATCAAGACTGTGCAGCAAGAAGAGATGCGCCTGCTGCTGGAGCTCATTCCCAAGTACTACCGGCATGTGGAGGCCAACTCAGGGACCCTTCTGACTAGATTCCATGGCTTGCACATGGTCAAGCCGCTTGGAGGTGCCAAAACAAGGGTGAGCAATGTCACTGACACATGCACTAGCTCTGCTGCCTAATAATGTCACATCTGGTCGTGAGCCATGAGGGCAATTGGAGATGGAGTGTGAGCAAAGGCAAGAAGTGTCATGACTTGCATTTGACTCCACCCAGCAGGTCCATGTCATGCAAACAGCTTGAGCTGTTGCAAATGTCATCCGCAAACAGTTCATGTCAATATTGGGCACGAACATGACGTCCTGGTTTGGCACTGGTAATCAAACGGTGCAGCTGGTTCTGTTCACAGCAATATTCAGATTTGGACAGCGCAAAGTTGAGATCATGATGCAGGCATCTGATGCACTNGACCTGAGGCTGCATGACCCTTGTTTCACATCTGATAATTGCAGGCCAAAGGACATGCAACTGGCTCGTCGCATGCGTGGAGACAGAATAGGCGCGTTGTACTGACAGCACACACTTTATGCTTGTGCTTAGAATCAGTCTTTGGAACTCTTGCCGACCACCACAAGCATTGAGGTGTTCCACAATAGCTATAAAGGAATACATTGCAGCCAGACAAAGCTGAAGCCAGCATGTGGAGCATATACACTAGTCTGGTGCTGCTTTTGCATGCACTAACTTTGCGCTGCAAGTTCAGGCAGGTTTCACACACACTGTACCCACATGTGAGTGCCACGCATGAAATTCAGGTCACAAGCAAAACGTTGGCTGTGTCATGTGTGCTAGCAGCATGAGCGATTGCCTTCTGGAACGATCGGAAGGTTGACATGTAGAAACAAGCTGCGCTTGGCATCAAGCTTCCCCCTGTGGTCCCTGACACAGAGGACGTGCAGTTCTGTGACTTGCCACTGCTTGGCTGCTAGCAGAAGCATGTTACGTAGAGGCCAGCCTGGGTGATGGGGGTTGTTGGACGGATCAGCCATGCACAACCAAAGTGTGTGCCCACTTTGCTTCACCTGCACTGCACATTGTCATTGTCCCTGATACTCATATATTGCATCAAATGCGTCACATGAACATTGCAGGTTGCTCTGTGTGGCTGTGGACAGACGAACACACAGGATTGCAAAACAGACATGAACTGCAATGTATCAACACAGGGTCTGTGCCCGTTCCANTCTGACTCAACCAAGTGAGAGTGAGCACTGACTTGCTAGACGTCCATCGCAGATGAGGTTCAGACACACTTATGTGTCTACACACAATTCAAGTGGAGGAACTCTGTATTGTGCAATAAACCTGCGTATCTGTTATATTCCTGTTTTGACCAGCCCTCTTTCTTACGCTGTGTCCTTCAAACTTGTATCTTACAAGGTCATGCTCCTTGCCGCAGGTAAATGCCTATGCTTCAAAGCGTGGTATCCAGTATGGGATGATCAGCAATATCCTCTGGAGTTGGGCTTTCAAGATGGACGGCAAGAACAACATTCAAGTCTCGCGACCTATTCGATACGACAGTGTGGATCCCACAGTTTTGCAGGTTTGTTAAGCTAGCTAGACAAACTGTCAAAGCATGCCATTCAGTAGATATGTGTCTGTCTTCCCAGGACCTGAAAGTGCTGGCATGTGCAGGTCCACGCGNTGCTGATGCAATACTTCCAGGTGCATGTTGAGCGCATGTCATATCTGGAATCAATGTGCCTTGCTCGTAGCAAGACCTGACTTACCCAAGCAAGCCTGGGCAGCAACTTGCGCTGAAGGCGGGTGCTTTGATGTGCAGAATGTCGTGGGGTTGACAGGGTTGACTGCATGCCAAATCTCGACTGATGTGCACAGCAGAATGTGCAAAGATCTGTGTGCAAATGTGCTGTGTCAAATAGCTGGTGTCATTGCTACTGTGACATGCTGCACGATGTTGTCGGACCCGCAAACTAGAGCACATGCTTGTTCATGTCATGGCAACAAGCTAGCTGGCATTTGCAATGTCTGTACTATCAGCATACTCCTGGCATGGCACAAGATTGCTGTCGGTGCCAGGGCCCCATTTGAAACATTGGACATTGCCTGAGGCTGCTTTGCACGGCTTTACACAGCATGTGAGCGCTGCCGACTTCATGCAGGCTCTTGCTGAGCTGTATCACACACAGCCTCCATTGATACCAGCAGAGGAAACCACTGGTTTGTCACCCTCAGCAGGTTCTGCAAACAACAGCCAGTCTGCAGTTAAAGCCACAGCAAAGTCTAGTAGGGATCCAGGCGGGAGCTTTATCAGCAGGCAGGAGCTTGGCATATGCGATTCTGCAGACACTCCAATGACTGACAGCATGCCACTGGACAACGCTGCCACATCAACAGTTGAAGATGCAAGTCTGGCCGACAACCCATCAGCTCCAGCAGCTGTAGAGTACAGTCACACTCTGGTGGCTGATAGGCAGCAGCGACCGGTGCAGGCACCCAAGCCCCTGTGTTCGCAGGAGTACAGCATACAGCATGTAAGTCTGCTGCTGAGTTTCTACATCAAGAAACACTGGCATTGCCCGTCATGAGTAGAGGCAGGCGGAGTCAATACTCCATGATGGTATTGCAGGTGATTCTGCCAGCCATGAGAATGTTTTTGAAGCCAAGTGGACAGAGAGCTGCAGATGGTACAGTGGTTGAGCTGACTAGGCTAGAGAAGCTGTATCGCATATTTGAGCGATGTTAAGGCTGAGCAGTGAANCATGTCCTGCAAACATATATGGCTGCAGATGAAAACAACTGGCTTGTGCGCTGGAGCTGACCAATCTTGTCAAGATCACTTGGTCTCTCATCGATGCTGATTGTGATTACTCATGGGTGGCAATGGAGGCAGCCTGCACCCACATCAAGGACTGTGTGTATATGCAAAGGCACACAGCTGGTAATTCACAGTGACAGGGAGCAAGGTGGCATGGTACTACATGAGTATGTTCAGCGAGTGGTCCTGACCTTATTTGCAGTGCAGCCTTGCTGATTGGTTGTTGCCGCAGTGCTAAGACTGAACTGCAATCAATGTCATGGTGATACAAAAGTGTCATCAACCTCACAAGCACATGCAGTGAAGTGGATTGGAACTGATAGTACAAGGAGTCGCAGTCTAAGGTTCGTGTGCGGACATGAAAATACTGAGTGCCTTTGGGATGACAAATATACCCAAGCGAGAACGACATCAGAAACGGTATGGTCAAAGCATCCGGCAAGCAGCCAAAGCAGCTACACTTCCGGTAGCGAGCACTGCAGGTCGAATAGTGTTTCAGGTATGGATGAAAAACTTGTATCTGCTTTTTGAGCCCGTATTCACGCCGTTACGGTTCACCGAGATACTGCGCAAAGCTGTTACTGACCGTTGAAAGTCGAGTTACANGCCTTGCCCAACGGGCTGCAGCGGCAGAGTCAAACTGAAAAGTCGTTTGTGGGAAGCTGTCCCCAACTGAGAATCCGAGAAAATGCGTAATTGCGTCTGGCAGCGACAGCTTTGGCGCTTTGAGCAGCGCAATTGGCCCTTGCACATTGGGCCTATTGCTTTAGCTTGCCATTGTCGGGGTATCGTGCCCTGCTGCGGCATTGGCGTCACCACTCAGACCTTGTGATTGCTTGCGCACGTCAACAGCATCGCTTAGCAGTTCAGGCAGCAAAACGCTGGTCTAGCATGGCAGGCGTAGGCTTGCAAATCGATCCAACTGAGCTCACCTTCCGTTTTGAGTTGCGAAAGATCATCCCAGTGACGCTTTCGCTTCACAACCCGACTGGGGATAGGATCGCCTTCAAAGTCAAGACAACCAACCCCAAGAAGTACTGTGTCAGACCCAGCTCCGGCTTTGTCGACCCTCAGACCACCAAAGATGTCCAAGTCATCATGCAAGCACAGCGTGAATATCCAGCAAGCATGACAGACTGCAAAGACAAGTTTCTGGTGCAATGGGTCAGCCTCCCACCCCACGTTCAGGAGATCACAGCAGAAACCTTTGACGCCACTGTCAACAGAGATGTTCGCCAAGCACGCCTGAGAGTCAATTTGATTGGTCCTCCTAAGCCTCCCTCACCAGTTCCAGAAGGCACTGAGGAAGACACACCTCCTCTGAAAACCAACTTTCAAAACAACATTCCAGTCAACTCAGGCGCTATGAACTATGACGAGCGTAGCAGGCTACAGCAGCAAATTCAGAAGTTGGAAAAGGAAAAGGGCGAATTAAGCAGGAGAGTCCAGTCTTACCAATCTGGCCCAGCCAAGTCTGGGGGTGGGCAGCTCATGAAAGGTGGTGGTTTTGGTCTCATCCACATTGTCATTGCCATTCTTGTGGCTTTCTTGATAGGGAGGTTCCTTTGACACTTGAACAATTAGCTGTGTCATTCGTGCTGCTGATATGACCACATATACATGCTGATTTCAAGTTGGGCTGCCTGTGGCGCTTCTCATCTATAATCTCTTTGTAGCACCATCAAACACCATTTCTGCAGTCCATACAGCTGCCACTGTAGTGATCATCATAGTTTTGAGGGGCTTTGACAAAACAGTTTAGTATTCTGGTTTGATCGTGTTCTTCAGGCTGCTGACAGATTGGCAGTACATGCTAGTGATGCAAGCTTGCTTTCATGTGAGTGCCTTACCATTGCTAGATGGGACTCTGGCAGCACAACGCATTAGACAGCTGCAGACATTCTACAGGCTGCTCGACAGTTGTTCATGAACTGCTTGCATGGTCTGTGACAGTCTGTTGATACCCTGTGAGATTGCAAATGCTGTTGCTGAACTCCAGATGTATCAGCTTGCACTCACCTGCTGCCCAGTCGAACCGGATCAAAGTTCGGTCTGATCACAGTTCGGTATGAAACATCAAGATGGGCAGGGTTTGTGCCGCTCAGATTTGCCTATATACAGTCAATTGCAACGAGGCAGGAACAGAGGCTCATCACCTGTGTGTCAAACAATGATGCTGTCGAGTGCAGCAGCGCGGAATCACACATAAGAGACTTGCCAGAGCCAGCTTAAATACTGAGTGCTGTCAGGACAAGCTGAATGCATATGCGCTCCCCAGTTTGTACGACTGTGGTGCCACACTTCGACTGTCATCTTTGGAAACACTGTTGCAGTCCAGATGGTACTGCCAATCCAATATAGATATAGCAANGTGCAAATGCAGGCAGCAGTGACACAGTCAAACACAGTGTTCTGCTGGTGAATAAATGAATAATTGATGCAGTGAATGAATGGACTTGTTCGCCTCAGTGTCACAACCAAGCAGTCTGAGGGCCGACATATGCAAGCGACTGTTGACACTGCCTGCTGTAACCACACCTTACGAAAAGAGAATCAACGCAGCAGGAACAGCGATGTTGAGGACCTGCCAGCATTGATCGCAGTGCTGACTACAAAACAGTAGAGACGACTTGCACTGCTTACAGGTGATGCAGGACTTACAGGTGGTGCAGGACTTACAGTACCTGTTTGACCTCTGCAGGCCAGGTAGGTGTCTCCCGGTACTTCCAGGTCTGGTCAAGCCCCACAACAAAGCATACCACACATTCCAGTCCCTTCACCGCATGCACTGAGCTCAACACCACCTGCACCAGATCACAAAGGANTTGCAAAGTTTTGGCTCCCTTGGGGGCAGTCACGATAGCCTGCAAAACAAAACATGCTGTCGGTATGCCAGGCAAAGAGTTAACTGCATCCCGCCTGATCCGCACCCACATTATGTACACTTGTATGTTAGCCTACTTACCCAGAAAGTGTGATTGCTCTCAGTGGTGGTTGCAGACCACATCTTGGCTACCAAATTGATCCCTTGCTGTAGTCAGCACTGAGAATGCTTCTCAGCATGCTGACGAAATAGATCAGTGCCATGCCTAGGAGGAAAACCATCATGCAGTTGCCAAACCAGAGCCCATAATCAGGCTTTTGCAGAGGCTGCTTTGCAGGGGCTACTTGTTGCCCAGGCTTATTGTCTGACCCCATTCGTGTTGTCTAAGGGCACCAGCCCATCACGTGGCGAGATGTACGAGTTGCGAGTGACAAGCAATATTCGGAACGCGGTCACAGTATGAGCAAGCAGCCTTGTCGTAATACGTCCGACGGCGGAAAGCAAGCTGATCTTGCTCACATGTGAACTACAAGGTTTCCAGTTTTCCTGGCCAGCGAGCCGAAGCTGCAGATGTTTGTTGACCTACCAGCAACACTGGTTCCGGAGTCGATTTGGGTTCTCGGCGTTCTTGCTTTCGAGGTGGCAACAGGCGGGGTGCTGAAAAGGGTCTGTGCCAAGCGTTGTCAATACCAGTTGCGCGTAGCGCTTGNTGGCTCAGCTCTCGCTGTCAGTGGCCTTGTAATGCTGTTGGCCGGTCACCTATGGCCGGTCATATCATCAGGCGTTTGCAGTGCAAGGCTGATTTGCACCTCAGCCTGCTGCTTCACAACGCTTTGCGTTACAAATGACTGGCTCATTGCTCAGTGCCTCATAGAAAGTCTCAACACGTCCTCGTCCATTTNTATCAATTGATTCAGCTGCACAGTCAAAGACGCTGTGCACATCACGTAAATATTCACAAGTGTGATCAAACTTTGCATTACTACACATGTACTCTTGAGCGTGGAGTCAGGGTAAGGCATCGATTGATTGATTCAACTGCTCCTTACATTCTTTCACACGCGTAGGTCAAGGGGAGCACTTCAGAACTGCAGAGCAAGTGGTGCAATGTGTGCGGTCAGGAGTGCTGCTGAGTGCAGCAACCATACCATCGGTGCGGAACACAGATGCATCTGGGCAGCAGGTACTCCTGAACCGCTATGTGCTAGATTACTGGAAGCATGGGCAGAGAAGGGCGCTGCAGGAGGCAAATGGCATGCGAGAAGGTATGTACTGCCGCTTTGCAGCCCTGTGTATGACTCAGAGTTTGTGAGCACCCTGCTACAAACCCAAGTCCTTACCAAACTATAAGACAGTATATATTGCAGCAACGCAATGTGTTTTGTTGTTCAGCGTGTAGCAACACCTCNTGCCAAATTGAGTTCTGCTACCTTTCTGCAGAAAAGCTACCACGTGAGCGCATGTGTGCTGCACTCAGTAGTCGGTCAGCCAAGACCTACTCGACACCCTTATCGGGATTGCGGCCGACAGCAATCAGTCTGTAGCCCTCACAAATAAGAAATTTGGCCAAATCGAAGCCAATGCCATCGGTGGCTCCCGTGACAATCGCAAGCTTCTGAGCTTGCTGTTCCTGACCCATAGCTGCAGCTGCTTACAGGAACTTGTCTGATCCTGAGTAACACGTAGAGACGGCTGCGATTTTCTGGTAGATGTACGACAGAGCAAAACCGTCTGTGACAACATCGTTGTCAAAGTTGCCTACCGACTTGACAACGAGAATGTGGCAACGCTCGNGCTGAGGGGTTGCATGATTGCATTGCATGCACACTTTGACGAACAGGCTTTGACAACATAGCTGTTTACGACTCCAGGGTAGCCTCACCTGGTGACACAGCTGGCAAAAGGGTGCGCAATCTCTTCAGAACATCTGAGTGCTGTCCACGAAAGAATAGAGGCCTGTCTTCAGGAGCCAATTGTACTAACCTCCCCTCAATGGTCGCCTTGTCTGCAGTGCTGAGGCCCGCAACAGCTCCTTCTTGAATCTCAAGGTTGTCCAGGATGTCCAGCCAGTCAGGCATTTTGAATGCAAAGCCTACGCAGGAGGGCAACAGTTGCAGATGAGCCATATGCGCAGGATGNAAGAAGTCAGTGCAGCAAGTCAGCAATGTACGTTTGCTTGACCCACAGTATCTTGTGAAGCTGGTGCACCTGTGCTAACCTCTCTGGCTTGAATTCTCGTACCCCTACTCCTTGAACAATGTGCAAACACAATACTTTGCTCATCTGAAATCTTTGTCTGTGTGCAAAGGTACAGCATCCATGACTGAGCTGCGCGAGCTAACAGACAAGCAGACCAAGGACCTGTCCAGACTGAGATACCACTGTGCAGAGCTTGTAAGTCTCTGGCAGTAGGGCACCATATATGCTTGTGCGTGCAGACAACATGCATCTACAGGCAAAAGCCAAGTCAGCCAGCACCTTTTCATGTTGTCAGCTCAACCATCACAGGACCGGAATTTTGTATTTTCTGCCATGGTTGCCAGTAGCATCTCTGTTCCTGACAAGCTTCTGTGGTGCAGGAAGCTGACAAGAAGCGACTGCAGGAGCAGTGCACTAAGCTACAGCAAGATAGTGCGGTGTTGAGGTGGGTTTATAGCCNAACGTGATCTTGCAGATCACACCTGTGACAAGACGTTGAAAACACTGACAATGAAACACCGTCCACAGCAGCCTGAGTTCTGGCAGACAAAGCGTGCAGCCTCACCCTTGAGGTAGTGGCTGTCTACTTGAATCTTGCAAACGCTGCGCTTGCGCTCCACTCCGCACAGCGAACTGAGCTCGCAGCAACAGACTGTTTGTGACCACAGCTAACGAGCTGAATGCCATCATGCCACCGGCAACAGACGGACTCAATGCAATGCCAAATTGTGGCAACAATGCACCTGCAGCTAAGGGAATTCCTATCAAGTTATACACCAGTGCCCAAGCCAAATTTTGCTTGATTTTGCCATAAGTTGACCTGCCCAGATCGATTGCCTCAAGTACTTGACCCAGGCGATCACCCATGAGAACAACCGAGGCTGCCTCACCAGCTGCATCCATGCCGCCACTCATTGCAATGCCAACATCTGCTGCTGCTAGTGCAGGGGCATCATTGACTCCATCACCTACCATAGCTACAACCCCATAGCGCTCTTGCAACTGCTTGACAATGACACCTTTCTGCTTGGGATCAATACCACCCCACGCATTGTCCGCATGTATGNATGCACGCACAACAGCACAGGCAGCAAATGACATCACACATCAATCAAGCATGCACAGCATAGTAGAAATCATCCCTTTTGACAGTACATTTGACAAATTGGAGATAATTGAGGTGTGCCAACAAGGTCTGTGACTGCGAAACTGTTGACTGACCTGAGCAAGTGACTCTCCGTAGGTCTTGATGTTATCAGTACCCCATAGGACCACAGCAATTGTCTCAGGCCACTGGTTTCCATTATCCAGCTTTTGCCTCTCCAACAGCCTGCACAAACCGAAATCTGATGTGACGACAACAATACATCACCTGTTTGACCAGGTGCAAGATGACTGACGTACATGTGTCATACACTTTCAGCATGCTGTGTGGACATCACAGCATAGATACGCACAGGATGCCATGATTGCATTTTGTATTGCGGCTGAACTGTCAATGCAGCATTGACCATGAGCACATCGATTTTAGTGCTGGCAAAATCCTTTTCTAGCCTGACCAAGACACGAATGGCAGGTGGCACAAGCATCATGAATCAGGTCTGTCCGAAGGTACGAAAGCTGGAAGTGTTCCGCCCTGAAGCTGTCAGCCATACCTGAGCTACAGCACATAGCACTGCCTGTCCGCGTGGACGCTGTCGTGTGTTGAGTACACTGTACGTGACAACTGCACGTTGTTTCGTGCAGCTTTGCCTCACCACTGAATAAAGCAAGTCTGTACAGCTCGAGAGCACTTTTAAATGTGCATGCTGACAAAGGGCGAGGAGCATTCAAATCGTGCAAACTGTTGAGCTACAAACACTGGCTAGACTGTCCGGAACTAGCGTGGTTGAGCAGCTGACATGGTCAACAAGTGGAAGCGTATGGTGCAAGCAGTGGCCCTGCTACACTTCAGGGACGGGGGATTGCTGTTGGTTTATAGCCAGGGTTGACAAAATGTTGGAAGACGGCACGAGCGTGTGCGGGCATCACACAAGAGCTCCAGACAATGACACTGATTACATCTGGTGTCAGGGGCTCATGATAAGTCTAAAGGTCTGTCAAGGCATGCTTGCTGCTGCTGCTTTTGTGAGACTTTTGTGTATACAGCAAGCAAGACACAGGTATCAAACTGTTACGTGCAAGGGCACGTTGACCATCTACGGAGTAGCTACTCATTGTCATCACTGCTGTTTCATTGCAAGCGCTGCTGTTTTTCTGGAGAGTGGACTCTGCAGAGGATCTGCCAAGACGCTTGTCCTTGCTGTCGGCCTTTGAGTCAGCCTTTGATGCAGCTGCCAGATCAGTGTCCTTTGCTGCTGAAGCGCCTTCCTTGTGTTCTGCATCTGTCTGACCATCTGAATGAGTGCTATCCTCAGAGTCTGCATGCTTGTGCCTCTTGCCTCCTGTGCACGACAGCAACACCTCCAGCCTAGAAGCTCTAGAGGTTCAGCAGTCTAGTGACAGATCTGGTCACACATGCAATGATAGCTCGAGATGTATGTTTCCCATTCGCAACATAGCGAGTCAGCGGTGAAGCAACAAACATGCCAACCACAGTCGCCCAACTTCTGGTTTGACTTCTTCCTGATCGCAATTTCTGATCTGGGATGGGCTCCTGGTCACCTGACTCCTCCATTCTTGTCCACATGCCGTTGACAAGTTTATCTACTGCCTAGCAAAGTACACATCGTTGACAAACACTAGCTATGTACAGCCACTACCTGTCAGGGATTGCAAGCAAGAGCTAATGATGCATGCAGACGTTTTGCATTTGACCAAGGTCTATGTGTCCCTGATTGCATTGTTGTTGTGTAAAAAGTTTTGCAGCTATTGTTGTTGTACCTCTTGGAAAGCTCTATCTTGCTTGAAGTCCTGGAATTGCTTGCGTTGTTTCATGAAGACATCCATCTTCTTGTTGAACTTGCGGTTAAGGTGAGCACCCATTACTTTTCTTGCAGACGGCCAAGCCCGCTGACCTTTGCGTGTCTTGACTGTTTGTGCTGACCGTGAAGCCCAGCGTTATTTTTCGCTTGATCTGTGACTGGGGATCGCGCCAAAACCTTTTGAATAAAATTTTCAAAATTTTCAAAAATTTTCAAAGTTTTCGAAGTTTTGGAATAAATATTGGTGAGTTAGGGTAGGCACTGTGGGTNTGCTGTTGGTTTCAAGCTTTGCGGGCAAGCTTCCAGCAGGGCGCGCCTTGTCAGCTGCGCTTGCTGACTTGGTTTCTTTTGGCTGCATGGAGCGTGTGAGCCGAAGCTCTGGCGTTTCAGGGGTCTGGCTATTAGTGCAAAGCAAACAAGTTGGTGCCACTCTTTTTGTGTTTGAGTCGCTTGTGCATGCAAACTCCTGTATCATTGGTCCTCCTGATGTTTTTCTGTGTGGTCCTAGTACTCACAGCTTTTTCTCAACACATTGGACAAATGCAGAGATGCTTGTTGCACCAGGAATGATTGCAACATGTGTTGGTTGGCCTTACCTGCAGAAATGGCTAGTAGTAATCAAGGCATGTGCATACACAGATGACAGGTTAACATGGTCGTGTATATAGGAAGATGTTGTGTTGACACTGTTCATCTTAGATTGCACTGTTGTGTTAGTGCTGCTCCGTCTTGACCATGCTGACAGGCTTCATCCCGACTTTTTGTATTTTTTATTGTCCGTTCCGTTTTTGAAACGAACACTTTGATTTTGTTATTAGGCTCTTGTTTGCCCCAAACAAGGCAGAACCCTTCTGTCCCCAGGGGGGCTACGACGTTCGCACAGGGCACACAAGCGATATTGACGGGCAGATCGCGGCGTTGTGCCTGTATGTGTATCGGCGATTAATCGACGAAAAGGTAGTTATACTGCTGACTTCATCAAGTCAAGAGCTCTGCATGTCACGCTTAGCCACAGCCATTGATAGCATCTCAGAGGCTGAGGCTTGAACGCAGATCAGGCAGCCTTTAGCGCTTCGTGACGTCAAAGATGAGGCGCCCCAACACTTACAGCCTGTGTCTCCTGGNAACAAGCTTGATTGCCGATGCAGTCATGGTGCAGCAAAGCCCAAATGCCTTCACATGAATATGCTGAAGCACTTGGCCAGCTGTACAGCTGATGGTATGCATATATCGTGCCAAGGGTTGCTGTAACTTTTTCAATCTTGACTGGAGGCCATGCAGCCACAGCTGCTGCCCATGCAATCACGGCGCAAGAAGAAGCGTTAGCGAGGCAGTGGATGGCCAGAGCACATGACCTGGCAGCAGAGAACAGCAATGCAGGAGGCGCCTGCAATGCTGCTGTGATTGTAGACTGTGTGACATGACTCGTACCTGAATGACTGCAGAGTCAGTCTGGTGAACACAGAATGTGTGAGTGCTGCAGGGGCAGCATCTGAGCTGCATGACCTGACGGGAGTGTGGGCAGCAGTGAGGTACCTGGTGACAGTAGGAGGCAGTCAGACAGGNCAACAGGCACACCTGCAACTGCTGCTTCCTTGACTCGCACCAGAGCAAATCAGCCTCAAGTACCTGGCCGCTCAGCCTGGGTGGTCTGCCCATTATTGCAGGCTCCTCATCCACAATCTTGTCCAGTACAGATAACGCTGTAAGTGTCCTGCTTCTTCTATTCGCAAGGCTTTACAGCACAGACAGCAAAGAGGGTGAGGTCACCTCTGTCAGCAGTCCCTGGAAGAACAGTGGCGCAACCACCATCTCCACAACGACATTGGTACAACTATCAGCAACACTTGTTGCTACTTCCAAGCCAGTGCCGAGTGCCGAGCACAGCTTGCGTGCTCTTCGATGCGCAACCCGCGGCAAACTTTGTCACGACGAAGGTGCCGGTCGCCCCGCCTACGATGGTGGTTTTGGCGAGCCGCGATGCCGCAAACAGCGTCTTGTACGACATTCTAGGACCAAACGTAAAGGCTTTGCCTGCCAGAGACAACATTTCTGGTGGCACAGGAAAGCGTGGCATCGTCNCGTTTTAAAGCTGCTGTGACAGTGAATGCAGCTTCGTGCCTGTGCAGGTATTCAGCCAAACCTGTTGCAAAGCTTACTGGAGCAGTGCCCCCCGATCTGGCAAGCTCTGCAGCAGTTGCCAACCAAGCAGCATAAGACAGTGCAGCCTACAGATTCAGTTTCTGCCTCTGGCTCAGAGCTTGAACTGGACTCTGAGACAGCATCATCTGCTAGTGAGCCTGAGTTACAGCCTGTGCAGCGGACAGCACAGCTTCAAAAACTGATCCCTACCTCCAGCAGGTCAGATACCAGCAAGCAGTCATCCAACAGGCGATCTAGCTCTGGGCGGTCAACCAGAAGTAGTGGGAGTGAAGGGGGTCAGCCTGCAGTTNGTCCAAGCCAAGAGCAGCGACATGGGATCGGCCGCGGCTACCCAGTCGAACCCATGAGCGGGCTGTCACCCCCAGCAGAACCTTTGAGCGGCCCCGGGAGCAGGATGCACGCTACCAGACCCTGCACACCCGTGCCTACCAAACGCCTGGAGAGTTTGAGGCTGCCACTGGCGCTGCTAGGTAGGTAGTGTACTATGTACTGCATGAGTGGGTTGGGCAGTGACTTGTAGTGCACATTGTCTTTCGTGGTACGGTGTAGCTGCATGCAGCAGCGTACAATTTAGAATGGGCACCTCTGCATGACTAAGGCATGCTACTTCATGCAACTGTGAAACTACGAAATGCAGTGACATATGCACTTCTTTGTTTGCCTTGCGCTGCAGTGATTTCTGCTGAACTCCATGGACAATATTGGGTTGACAGCGCCCTGCTAAATTGCTACCTGAATGTGACGCTGTCATGCCTGCTGATTGTGCTTGGGCCCATTGGTGCATTCCTTTGCCATACATTATATATGCTTGTAATTTTATATATTGACATGTACTTCTGTCATGGCAGGCAAGCACAAGGGGGCCATGGCAGGCAAGAAGCAGAAGGCAGTGGCGCAGAAAGGTCAGCAGGGGGCGAAACAGACCAGAAGGGCGAATCTCGCCTGCAGCAGTCTTTGAGACTCCAAGGGTCTGGCCACAGAACGCCTCGAGCTGCCAATGACAGAGTCATGAATATTTTACAGGTCTGCTAGGTGCAGCAAAGCCAGTTGAAACAGGCCTCACTGTGACGATACATGCCGCATATGTGATTATCATCATGTTGCAATGCTAACCTTTCACCAAATCACTGGCCAAATTGCTACCTGCTGTGCCTGCTGTGCATGAATATGCCATGTTGATGCAGGGAGGGCTGTTGTATGTGGAGATCCGGAAAGCAAGCAGCATCATTAGCAAACCGCCCTACCTGCTGGGCCGCCCTGCCCTGCCAGACCTAATGTAGGCCTCTCTCAACCCATCAATCACATTGCATAACAACCCATCGACTCATTGTAAGCCCACCTGCAGCCACAGATGGTGCTGATGTCAAGTGCTGGCGCTTGCATGCCCTTGCACGTCCAGTGAGCTGCAGCTGCGCACCACCATTGCCACGATTGTGTGTCATATTGCTCATGCTACTGTTTGAGGTTCCTAGTAGGGTATACTCAGCTATATGCACCAGCATAGTTGCCAGCATGCACCAATATTGTATTCGTGCTGTGACACATGCAGCACTGCACAGGTCATCACATACATGTTTTGCATACAAGTTGGTGCTGGTATATGTATACACTGACAAGTTTTATGCAAATCTAACATCACAAATGATAGTACTGTAAGAAACTTCGATAAAGTAGACAAAACTAAGTACCATGATAAGAAGTGCCATGCTGGCCACGTGGGCAATGGCGAATATGGTAGCCTGGGTCAGCTGCTGTGTTCTTGGGCCTGTGTGAATCTGAGAAACTCTGTTGTACCTGCAGATTTCAAGCAGGCAGCAGCTGTTTCAGGCACTGCAAGCTGTGCAGCCAAGCTCCCCTCGGGACCCCTCTTATCCCCAGTGGCAACAGGTTTGGTGCTACAACAAGCCTTCACCTTCTCACATGCAACCAACAAGGTTGCCTTGCCCAGGCATGGGAGTGTTTTGCAATGCCTGAAATCATGTGCAGGGACAATGCTAGCCCAGCATGTTCTGTCTCATTCGCAAGTGGTCAATCACATGTGCAGCACCATGTGCACTGCATCATCTGCATGCATGGCTGGTCGTGGATTGGGTCAACAGCAGAGCACAAAGGCGTTTTTGCACTTGTTGTCCATTGGTAACAGCAGCCCAGCGCATCACAGCATNTGGCACTGGACATCGGCGCAAGGTTGTGGTCCGAAAAGGGGACACAGTTGCCCAATTTTTGAAGGCAGTCAGGTTGCAGCTTAGTGAGGAGTTCAGAGAAGTCAGGTAAAGGCATTGTGTTTTGGAGCAGCCTCCTTGACAGTGTCTTATGGCTTGTGTCTGTGAACAGCTGTCCTGGTCAATGAACACCGGTGATATGCTTATGGCAAGCATAACACGCTGTGTGGCTGCAATCTGTGCAAATGCAAATACTTGCATGATGTGCTGCATGGAAGCTGGGTGCTGCAGAGTGAACCACTGACCACAAGTGTCTGTTACAAAATGGTCTGCATTGTTCTTCACAGCTGTGAGTTGAGGCGACTGTCTCATCAGTCATGCACGTGCACAAGAAGTCTAACGTGACATGTCTGCTTGCAGATCAACCTCTGTAAGCAACATGATGTACATCAAAGAGGATCTTATCCTGCAGCACAATCTGACTTTCTATGACTTGATCATATCCAAAGCAAGAGGCAAAAGCGGGCCGCTGTTCCACTTTGATGTTTACGATGATGTGCGCCTTGAGCATAATGCCAGCATCGAGAAAGAGGAATCACATGCAGGTGAGGCCTTCACCATTGACAGAATACAGAAGCAATCGTAGCAAAGGGGACAAATGTCATGGTTGCACCAGANTGGTAAAGCAAAGGTGAGAGAGTATTTGGCGCCACTGAGATTGCCCGTGGTAGCAGTTGTTTGCAGTTGCACGTGCAAGGGTTGTGTCACAACTTATTGCGGCAAGTTCCACTGAAATTTGCATGCTGAGAATTGCACTTCATTTTCCTGTGAAGCTGTCAGCTCCTTCACATAATTGAGCCTTCTAGACGAGTTGCACACTTGCAGGAGTTGATATATGACCTGCTCTCACATCTGCCCCTGTTTGGCTGCAGGAAACGCTGGCCTAGGTCTGCTTGTAAGCTTAAGGCGTTAAAAAAAGCATCTTCCAAGAACAAGTGCCTCAGCTCAATGTTATTGTGCCATGGCACAAAGGATATTCTGCAGAGCAACACTGTCTCAACAGCCAGACCTGACCTGTGGCAGCTTTGTACCCCAACTCAGTACTAACAGGGCACACCTCTTGACAAACTGCAATTGAGCTATGCCTCTGTCAACCAGTGTTTACTTCTAGCGTCGTCTTTTTGTTCATGTTGGCAGGCTGCCAGCAGAGGGCATGCATATCAGCTATATCTAGCTTATAGATGGTGATAGGACTTCTACAAAGTACTGGTGTTGCAACATTCGCAGCTACTCTTGATTGCTGCTCCTGCCCCCTAGGTTCGGGCCAGGTGAACTGAGCTGTGTACTGCTTCAGTACTGATTATAATATTGCACTTTGTGATGACAAAGCATTGTGGCTACTGAACAACAGCTGCGCAGCATGCGGCCTGCGCAATGAACTCAAGACATGCATGAATAGACGGACTTGGGACGCACCTTCTTTATTAGGGGAGATAATACAAGACGTGCATTGGGTATACGTGCCATATACAGCTGGCGTGCATATGCATATAACATGTAGTATGCTGCATACATCATACACATGATGTTGCTTCTGAACACAGCACATCTCAAATGAAGGAAAACGGCCAGAATAAGGGCCCTTGAGTGTTGACCTTGTACCCACGTAATCGCAACCAGGCACAGCTGCAGAGTTGATGGTACAGCAAACACCAAACATTGTACACATTGCAAACACCAATCACACAAGCTGACCACAGCGCACCTAAACAGGTGGCAGTCACTCCTGAAACAGCATGGAGCTCGAAAATACACTTGAAGGGGTCAGACTAAAATGCAGTGTAACCCACCCTGCTGTGTACACATCAATGCACTTAGTGGCATACACTTTGTACACTTGCTGATATGAGTACATGTCAGTGCTCACACACAATCACTGTTCAGACTTTTACGCTGTTTTACACAAAGCTGCTAGCACTACTTGCGGCTGCATCAGACTGTCAGCCATCGATGGACCACCAAGTCCTGCCGCTGTGCTCGCTTTGTCGGGTCAGGCTGCAGCATCTTGGACAGCAGATCCTTCACACCTTGTAGCTCTGCAGGAAAGCCTGACAACCTGTCTTCCAGCAGGGCCAACCCAGACTTGCCTTCATGTTGCACAAGCCCCTTCACCCACCTGGATTTCTGCAGCAGACCAACAATGTTGTGGCCACAATGATGCACAGCAGATGACGCAGCACGAGGTTCAAGAGGAATGCATAAAAAGCAAGATTATCCATCATTGCTGGCCCAATCGCACATGCAGCAGAAATGTCAGCACAGCAAAGGCCCAAAATTACACACTGTGCTTCTTGTGGGCTGCCACACACCTCAGTCACAAATGCCCCACCACATGCCCATCACTCAGATCTACACTTTAGCAAACAATGCTAATTCACACCGCACGGTCAAGCCTTGCAGGTAACTACCGTGATTGAATGCAATCACCAAGCTTNGCGGAGGTGTTGTGACATGCACATGTGAACCGTGAACTAGTGATGCTTCATTGCCTATATTAGGCAGGTGCATGTGGCGATGTTTACGATTCAGGTCAGGTTGTCGTGACTCACCCACTGCTGCAGCAGGAACAAGAAAAGCAACTCCTGACTTCTGCACGCCCTCGATGGAGTCTGGCCAAGCATGTTTGTCTGTGCATTAACATGCTGTGGATGGACTGTCAGAATCTCAGCATACACATCACGGTGTCTCTTGCCATCAGCCACAAACAAGACAGTAGTGCAGCGTGAGTAGCGCTGAGCCTACTGCTGCAGCTTGCCTGAAGCTTGCCTGAAGCTTGCTGCATATACTGCAAATACAGCAACTAGATTGACTTCTTTTGGGTACTGAGGGTACTGGGCACTACTACTACTGCTACAGCGTGGCACCACACGGTTGATACTAGCGAGTCCCAGAAGGCAGCCCCTGCCTTCATAGCGGGNTTGACCCCAAGGACAGGAATAGCACAGAGTGGAAGGTCGAGACCTTCAAGGGTGCCTACAAGAAGCTCACTGGCAAGGATGTGGTGTTTGAGTTCCCTGTGCAGGAGGCTGCTTGATTGTTTGTAATCAAGCCATTCACAAGTTTTGATCCCTTGTGAGCATCAATTACGTGCGATCGACCTGGCACATGACAATTTCACTTCCATGCAGTTGCAACAGCAGTGAGTTGCAAATTAATGGCGGAATTTGCTGCAAGAGTCTGTGCTCCAACAGCACTAATGCTGTGTCATTCAGGCTGCAGACCTTTTTTTCATTACTAGCTATATTCTCCCCTACCTCAGGGAACAGACTATCGATGAATGTCGTGCATTGCAGATGAAGTTATGTACAAGCTGTCAAAGCGCATAGTATGCCAGTGCTACCAAGCAGTATGCAAGCCCAATGTGACAGTGGAACAGCTTGTTGACTAGAGAGCAACGCGATAGTCGTTCTCACATACGTCCTTGTCAGCCGGTACTAGGTGCAACCAGCAGCATCAGGTCCACCTAGTAGCACTCTGGCAACCTCTATATAACTAGCTCTTCCTCACAAATATCAAGTCAGANCTCATGTTGGCAAGCAAGTTTCCCAGCACTGATGCCTGGCTATGTACATGCCGCAATGTCGCTGCATGACCCTGTCAAATGTTAGTTCTGATAGATGCTATGCACTAATCCCCTTGCCTACTGCAAGNTTGTCCATGCAGATACATCACAGGCTTGAAAATTGACGTGTCTGACAATATCATCGCCTAACAGCATGCTAGTGAATCATGGCAANTAGCCAGCAGACCTGTGTGACACCAAGGCTCCATGCCTGCACTCAAACGTTGTCATGACACACTGTCAATTGCTCACAGAGCAGCAATGTCAGCTTGCAAGCATTAGGACCGCTCGGTCCAGCTACAAGCGCTTGACACACACATCGCAATCTGGATTCAGGAGAGCCCACTGGTACTGTGGCCTGTGACAGCCGCAACACATGCAGGAGCCCGCAGGTCAGCCTACAACAGCTCACCCTGGCACAGCTCAGCGTGTGTTAGCTCAACCTGGAGCAGCTGACTGACATATAGTCCAGCCAAGAACATCGCAGCGTTGCACAGCCTGGCCTGTGACTGCTCAGCCTGTGCTTGCCGCAGCTGACATGTGCCCTGATCAGGAACAAAGGAAAGGCCCATAGCTGCCAATGCGATGTCTGTTGTGTAGCTTGCACAGGCCAGCACAGCCGTACCTGGCCCCTGCACAAGCGGAATCTGCGATTCCCTGCTGTCCAAGCCCGACAGCTGAGGTTGCACAAAGGTTCACAAGCAAGTCATGCAAACGGTCCAATCAAACAAAGGAAGCAGAGATGAAGAGGAGTGCGGTGCCAGCATCACGTAGCATGCCAGCAGGCTCCAGCTGAAGCCTCAGAACTGTCAGCTGGAGCCTGCTGCAGCTCTGACACTGCAGCCTGGTCATGAAAAGGCACTGCATTGTTCAGCACAGCACTGAGCAGCACACTGCCTTGCGAGTGTGCTGGCCAGAGCTCAGCTGGCAGTGCAAGCAAGCCGGGGCTGCTGCTGGCTAAGCTTGGCAATGGCTCACCTTCCCTGAAGGCCTGGCATCATGATCTTTGTAATGAGCAGCCGTGCAGCGCTGTCTTTGAGCCACCTTGTACCANACGGCAGAAATGCGGCGGGGCTGGGTGCATAGCACTCTGCAAGCCTTGCCTTGCTCCCAACTGGCATCTAGCAGGTACTGAGGCACCTGGGTCGTTTTGCCACAGCCTGTCTCACCCCTGATCAGCACCACTTGATTGCTGGCAACGGCGTCCAGAATCTGCTGCCTGCAAGGACAATGCTGTTGACACTTGTATAAATGTGTTGGCACCACATCTTGCCATGTGTTTAACATAGCAGACTGGCTGTGCAGCAGGGCCCATCAGCAGTTGCAGAAGGTCTGCAAGTGGGAGGCTGCACTCAACATGAGATGCTCTTGATTGAGTATGCAACACAATGATAAGCTGCAGCAGACTGCTTGCTGCAGCAATGCCATGCAATGATGGCTACAGTAAGGCGTTCTGCTGTGATTGTCTGGAGTGCACCTGTGATTGGCAATTGGCAGGGCTGCCCGAGCAGCAGCGATCTTCTGCACCTCTGGCTGCTGCTGCTTGACAAGGTGGCTTTGCCATCTGGCTGCAACCTGCTCAGGACTGAAGCTTGCCGCCCCCTTGACCCCTGCTTTCCGCTTCTTAGGACTGCGATGTGCGTTGGAAGTGTCATGGGCTGTTGGGTTGCCTGAGGCAAGCGCCATNTGCCAATGGTGTACGAGCCAAACAGGAACAGCGTGCGCTTCTCATTGAAAGCCTCAGCCTTGACTGCTTTCAGCACAAACTCCAGCACCTACATGCAGTAGTACCCTCAGGACAGTACACTGACACGGGGTTGAGATACAAATTGTGGGAAGGCGAAAGGCAGAAGAAGAGCCGGCAGGGTCAGAAGGGTGCTATGCTGAGATGCGGTGTCAGTCGCATATTCTGTGCACACTGTATTTGCGTTCTGCAAGCAAGAATGCAGAAGCNCCAATTTGCATGTTGATGAGGCAGTCACCAGCGGTACAATATTTTCCAACAGCTGCATGCACATGGGTGATTTGCGGCATGAAGCAGGAGGGACCCCAAATGCTGGTGGATGATGACGTTTGCTGGGATGCATACCGAGTAATGCCAGTTCAGTAAAACTGCATTCAGGCATTGCTTTGATGCCTGTTTCATGCAGGCTTGGAATCAAGTGTTGATGGATGATGACACTTACTGGGAACAAGCAGCATTCAATGATCTCATGAACACAGGGGCTATGGCCCCAACAGACCGGAACACAACACGCCTCTTTAGGTACACATGCAGCTCAGCATGTAAGTCTTGACACCACAATAAGTCCTATGACTTTGACCTGCATTGTGCATTCAGCACAGTGTCACCACAGTTGCAACACCCTTGCTCCATATATCACTGTGTCTTGTACCTGCAACGCATGCAGGGCTGCAGTATGCATGCATATATTTAGCATTGGCTNCGGCACACACAGTGCTACTAAGCGCAGTGCATGCTGACTGGCTGTACTGTGACTGTAGGGGTTTCAATGGCACAATGTTGATGGGTATCCTGCCTGTGGCAACATTCTGTAGTGGGCATACCTTCTTTGTGCAGCACATGCCTGAGGCTCTGGGGCTGGAGCTGTATGTGGTGCATGCTACATACCAATTTTCTGAGACACCTGGCAAGAGGCACCGCATGCGAGAAGCCCTCATGTGNAGATGTCATTGCTGTGCATGGCAAGGCATGGGATGGCATCACAGGGAATGCCAGCTTTGCCCCAACAGACACCCAGTATGAGCAGCTGTTGAGAAGTGCAGCTGGGGTTGTATACTGTGGACTGGGCTGTTTCCTGACCTACGTGGCACCTGCAGTGGTAGCCAATGCCGACATGAAGACGTGTCAGCTGGCTGTGCTGCTTGACAGAGCACACACTGCTCAGTCAGTGAAGCACCAACAGCCAAGTGAAGGGTAAGCTGCTGAGTCCACCCGNGCTTCGACGGTGCTGCTGCTTGATTGCTGAGCAACATCCTGTACACCACAAACATGACCAAATCCTGCCAGACTTGTGTTTTGTAACAGCAGCTGGTGCTCAGTTGTCAACCTTGTCTGTAGCTGCCAGCGCTGCAAGAATCTTATCGAGCTCGGCACCCGCTGAAGTATNCAAAAGCGCTGTGCTGTGGTTGGCAGAGCTGCAAAGCTGGTAGCAATGGGCTTGTCATTCAGACTGAGTGAACGTGAGGTGGCTCAGCAAGTCATGACTGATCACAAATCTGCACTAACTAACAGGAATTGCATGGTGAGTGAGTCCTTGACACATCGCTGGACAGCATCATGTGGCAAACAGAGCCTATGACAGGGTTGCATCAGCAGCAGCATATTCAGCAGCAGTAACATCATCATGCAGCACCAGCAGCAGGACCTAAAGAGGGCTACTTGAGACGGAAGATGCCGACTCCAACAGCAAGGCTGTTGCAGCAACAGCACATCAGCAGCAGCAGCAGGCAGCAGCAGCAGCTGCAGCAGCAGCAGCAACTGTGTAGGGAAGTCTAGTTCTGGCTTGAGCTCAGCAACAGCAGCAGCAACAGCAGCAGCATCCAGCAGCATCAGCCAGCAGCAGCAGCAGCGACCTAAAGAGGGCTACTTGAGACGGAAGATGCCGACTCCAACAGCAAGGCTGTTGCAGCAACAGCACATACAACCTAAAGAGGGCTACTTGAGACGGAAGATGCCGACTCCAACAGCAAGGCTGTTGCAGCAACAGCACATAGCAGCAGCAGCAGCACACATGCCTACCACAATGTGCTTGTGGTTGGAGCCTGACTTGGGGGCATTGCGAGAGAGCTCAGCCATGTACTCGGGCCCCATGCCATCATGGGGGCCCCCCATCCACCTGCTTGCTTCCGCATGCCCCTCCCCCGGCTGAAATGAGTCTGCCAGCACCCACACAAGCCAACTCACATCACAAACCACTCAACACTAGACTACCTTGGCTGCCAGTGTGGTGCAAGACATGAAAACAGCTCTTGTTGTGTGCCAACTTGCAGCCCAAATGCTTGCCATGCAGAGCATTGAGCAACGCTAGNAATCTGATACATCTGATTGACCTCCAGAATGTCTCACGGCATTACTTTGTTCGTGTATTGTCTTACCGACCTTCAAACTCTGTGGTCAGAGGGCCTTGACTTGTGGAAAACAACAAAACATGAGTCACTTGGTCACACAGATGCGTCAGGATCTGCCAGTCATGTGATGTATCATCAATAGTTATGTAGTATGACTGAAGACATGCACTATGTTGTACAAACAGTTTGTGGGAGCACTAGTACTGCGTGGGCATTGTATTGGTGATTGTTTGCTGAGGAACACTGTGCATGTCGTCACATGGTGTTTTGCAGACAAGTAGGGGAAATACGCATTTGGTTTATACGATGTCATGCGTCAGGTATAACGGGAGGACACAACTGAGTTGGGAGTCTGACAACTGCTGTAGTAAGTGTCAGACAGCATTGCTGCTATAAGTCACCACCTTGGCAGCCTCAACAGCCAATCAACTGACAGGCTGATGCATGCAGCCTCATGTCAGTGCTGTGACCCGTGATGTTTGCTAACATTTGACATAAGTATGTGTGTATGTGTCAGACATCAGCATGCATTTCATGTCATGTGTGGCTCTGTGCGTGATCATGACAGGCAAAGCAATGCAGCTCGGACAGCCAAGCAGCTTGGGCAAACCGCGTACAGATCATGGGGCAGGTATTTCCTATCACGTCCAGCTAAACGGTCTGTATCACATGTGAACTTCAAGTGATGCAATCTGTCACGTGACCATATGCATCTGATCAAACTCAAGCCTGTGAACTCGATTGCCTGACTTTGCACTGTCCTACAACAGCTTGTCATGCATGGCACTCAGCTTTCAGACTCAACAGCATGGCCATATGCTCCCGCTCTTCGCAGCAAATTTCAGCAGAAGAGTCTAGCTTGGCAGCAGCAAAGTCCAACAGGACAACTTCGTCTTCAGCAGTGATTAGGATGTTGCCTGAATGTAAGTCATGATGGCAGACGCCAAAACTGTGCACTTTGTCAATCACTGCTAAAAGCTGGTCATCTAGGCTCCTGTGTTCACTTGAGTGCCAGTCAAACAGCTTTCCCTGCATTAAGCAGCTATTCACAGCTTGTGTGCTCAACATACGAGACAGGTACAGCAGCCTTTCTTGCTGCACAACCAAGATCCGATGTTGCAGAGGTACTCGTTGAGCAGCACTGGGCACACCAGGTGCTGAAGCATATAGTGCCGATGCAGGGACTCAGACGCATCTGTTCTCATCACAAAACAAGTTGTTTTGGCTGGGAAAGCTGGGTTGGCGATATTGGTTGTTATGAAGCCCAGCATCCTTTTTGACCCTTGCAAAACGCCCNGGCATACCACTCCCTCAGGACAGCACTCGATATTCAGATGGCAGGGGCAAATTGACAACAGGCGAAGCCTGCAGCCTTGGTGCTTGCTTCTTCAAGGCTAGTTTTTTCATGACGGATACAATTCCCTCTGCGGAGTTGTCCTGCTTGATCACGTCGGGCCAGGCACGCGTCTGCTGCACTTCAGCATTCGCTTGATCCTCAGTGCCCACATCTGCGCTTTGACACAAGCCATTGTGGCTTGGCTGCCGGCAGAGCAGTTGTTTCTCAAGGAAAGCAACAAGCAAAGGGGTGTATCTGCGTAACTTCCACCACCACTGATTACCAGCCTTTGGCAAGCCATGGCTGTCCATGCTGATGCACCACAGCTGCCCCAAATGCTGATCTGAGCTTATCATAAAGACGCCCCAAACTATGTTGCATCAGCATACTGATAGCATATACAAAACGTATGCACTTCAAACCTGACAGATCCCAAAACATCGACCGAAGAATAGTAGATATGGGGACAACCCAACTGATTACCTGTGTCAAATGAGTCATTACTCTCCATGCTGCTGGGNCAATGAATTCACCTGAGGACTGACAGGGGGCCAATTGAAAACCAGAGCATATGATGAAGACCTGGTGTTGGCTGGCTGAAATGCCATGTGGTGATGACACTGCAAGTAGCATGCATGCAGCATAGCAGTGAAATCGCATGCAGCGGCCTACCTATAGAGCCCCGACATTATAGAACAGCAGACATACTGTGCTGTCCCTTGGGCTGCCCTTGCGCCAGCAGAGAAACAGACAACAGGCTCTCACAGTGTTCTAGAAGACTGGCGTGCCATTTCACAAGCATTTGCAAAGCTTGTGAAACCAGCGTACTCGATGTGTTGCTGCTGACTGCAAGTTGCTGACTGCACGCAGCAAACCCAATGAAGCACAGAGTGTAAAACAGGTAGACAGCCAGGCATCATGCTACTTCACCAAGACTGTGTTGGTCATGTCAGCATCATGCTGGCTTCTGGGCTGACAGGCTCACCACTCACCAGATTGCTCAGCCCAAGCAGCCCATCTCCAGCTATATGTCAAGGCGTCCATAAGCGCGTCACCAAACTCAGTGCCCTNCAGAGATGTCACTGCCGCTGCATTGCACCACTAGTTTGTTATGCTCAGTCTGGAAGTGTTGCACAGCCCTTCATAGGCCTAACTGCTAGAGCAACCAGTAAGCCTGGGCTATTGCTGGTGCTGTCACACGTCAAGTTGGGCTCATGCGCCTAATTCACCAACTGCAGCTTATTTTTCAAGTGTGATTGTTCCCAATGCAGGCACTGTACGACTACACGGCCAGCCTGACAATGGCAACAGCAGGCAGCAGCCAGAGGCTACAGACAGCACAGACAGCACAGACACTGATACCACACCTGCATGTAACAGGCTTTGATGCTGAACAGATCTGGTTGCAGCTCGACCTGGCTTCAGCCCATGTTGTCAGGCGTGCCAGGAGGCTGCTGAAGAAGGCAGGAACTGAACCAGAGTTGCTCGCTCCTGAAATGGATGAGGACCTTGAAGGCAAGTGATGTGTCGGTCGACAGGCGAAAATGCAGTAGCAGTGCGGCCTTTGTATGCAGACTGTGTGCTACACAACCAATGCAAGCGGACAGGCTGTAGTGCTTGGTGAGAGGCTATGTGGCCTTGCATGTAGTGAATCCTAGCAAGCTGGAGGGCCTTGTATTGCCTTGCAGTGCTTGGAGTTCCTCATAGTGCCCAGGAGTACCTTGAAGTTGCATGCTGGATGAGCACATGGTCTTGCATAACACACCATTATGTCGCTTTATGCTTGATGAATATGCCAAGAGGCCCAGGAGGCGGTTGCTGCTATCTGCAGACCTGCTGAAAGGTGGAGTCCCAAGCGGTGATGACTTGTCTGGGCTAGACAGTGATGACTTGGACCGTGAGCTGCAGGTCCTTCCGAAACCAGCTGATCATTGCCACACGGTCTGCTCGCTTGAACTTGGCTCAAACGCATTCGCTCCCTGCAGACACNAGCTGCTGCAAGCTTGCGAAAAGCAGCGTGTTGAGTCCGACCGTTGTTGCCTTTACGTCGCTTGGCGCCGTGAGCCTCAGGCGCTGAACGTCGCATCTGCTGTTCTGCGGCATGCACGATGGCCNGCTTGCAAGTTGTGGGTCGGGGTCATTTCGAGTTCCACCCCGTGACTCACTGGTAAGCCTGTCTTTGTGTGAAGTAGTCAAGTCGCTGTTCGTCAAACAAGTTTGTTGTCGTGTTTGTGAGCATGGTTGCTATAGCTGACTTCCGAGAGCTTGGACTAGTTGACTGTGCTTGCCCTGTTTGTCAGTCACCGGGTTGTAGCTTGCTAGCCAGAGCCAATCATTTACGATGCAGCTGTCACCACAAACGCATTGCATGGCACCCCTAGGCAGGCGGCACAGACCTCTGTGAGAGGCGCGTGCTGAAGGTGGCCGTTGTACGCTCTGACAAGCAACAGCTGCGAGTATAGCAGCACGTCATACAACACGCTCCGGAGAGAGTTGGCATCTAGCTACCTGTTGATGGCATGCCTTTCTGCCTCTATCCCTATCTGCACAACATGCAGAATAATCCACAGACAAAAGAAAGTAAATGCTGCTGCTGTGGCTGACATGTTGACTCAGATTATGATGAAAGGCAACCCAGAGGGCATGACAATGTTGCACATCAGGTATTGCTGGCTGGCTGGCAAAATGATTAGAAGAGCACTCTTGCACCTCTACCTTGCACTGCACANTGTTGTCTGGCCACCTGACCAGCGCACGCGGTGGGTCCGACGGCAACACTCGCTTGCCGCAGAGCCTTGCCGGAGCAGCAGCTTTACGCAATGTTACAAATAAAGTCAAACCTGCTGAGCTCACGTATATACAAACGAGCAAGGTAACGGCGCTGGCAGCGCGGGGGAGCAGTTGCGGTTTGGCCGTCCATTAGTGACAGGCTGTACTACAACAGGAGATTGCTCAAGACATCGACATGTTGATTGTCTACTTATGTGCATGACCGCCGTGCATGCAGTGTGAGCAGTCGTCAAACGCGTTCGTGTGATTGTATCAGGCAGGGTGTTCACTAAGTCTTCAGCATGCGCTCGTTGCAGCAAGGATGTCAGTGTATGTGGACTCGGGCTTGCGCAGTATGGGGTAAGCTGAGCGTCGTATGGCTTGACGTATGCTTGCTTCAACCTGCTACGAACCAATGTTTGACCTCAGNGTAACATAGAACATATCCTTGGCCTGATCGCCTTCTGTGTCCACTTCCGCTGAGATGACATTGACATTGAGATCTTTCAAGGTGGCCACAATGGCTGTGAGAAGGCCTGCCCTGTCAGGGGTGTCCACAAACAGCTCACTGTGACTGCCTGACTCATCTTCCCTAACTCTGACGGTTGTTTGAGCACCCCTGCAGTGGCACAGCTAAATCCAAACATACATTGCACATGTAGGTGCCAGCATATGCTCAAGCCTGTTTTGTGAAGTGCACTGCTGCTGAAAGTAGGAGCACTGTGGTGCTGCAAAAAGTCTGTTGCACAAACATCACTGGTCTGCAAACACAACCACCATACACGACTTCTTTGTCACTGCTTGAAAGGTGCTGCATGACACTGCAGAAACGGATTGTATCCACTGTTTTGCATAGACAGGAGCAATGGCTGTGCTGTACCTTCTCCTGGGTCCCAGGGGTTGCAAGGGGTCAGATGTACTGGGCTTCCTTGCTTTGGCCCCCCATCCCATCTCTTCTTGAGCTTCGGGATGGTAATGCAACAGGTTGTCAAAAATCGTGGCCCTGATTTCCTCTAGTCGGCTGGACCTCAGAACCTTCTCACTGGTGTGGTGGTCTGTGATGTAGAACCTGTTTGTAACAATCTTCTCGTCTTCTGTCTTCTTGATCTTGGCCCTCCTGATGTTCAAGCCCAGGTTCTTGAGCGCAGCTGTCTGCAACATATCAGACAGGAAGTCTGGTGCACACAGCACACAATACTGTTTGTCTACCATGCTGAATGCTTGTGAGAGGTAGCGCGCTCAGCTACAACGCATACACTTGCTACACTGTGTACAGTTGTCGTCAATGACGTCAATGTAAGCCTTGCACATGGTTTCCAGGGTGCAGGGATGGTGGGATATGCGAATTTCAAGCTGTGCATAGCACAATGTTCAAGGACACTCATGCACAGCATTCTTGTAAGGCATCTGATTGTGATTAATGCGCGCATACCGTGTCGAGGAGCTCGCCAAGCCGGTTGCCATAAGATATCGACACCACTGTAGCAAAAGGGTCATGCTGGTTATCGATCTTGACAATAGGCTTGNGACATGGTGTGCTGCTGCCACAAGTGACAGGGTGTTGATGTTATGACTCACCTGCCAGGACTTGGAAGTTGTATTCAGCCTCATCTAGCCGCCCCAAGCGCCGCAAGCATTGCGCGACAACAAGGCGGAGGGCCAGTGCAAAGCTGGTCAAGGTTTCATGCCCTGCCCTGCGCCTCTTCACAGACCACTCCAGGCCATCTACTGCAGTGTCGTAAGCGTCCTGGAACTGCCGGTTCTGGTACTGCAGCTCTGCCAGGGCTTTCCAGCCTGCCGCACTGTTGGCTCCACGCTGAATGCCATGCTTCAGATACTGCAATAAAGTGATACAAAATGAGACAACAATATGTTCTGCTTCTCGACCAGCAAGGACAGCAATGCGTCTCAAAACGCGTGTAATGGCTTTCCAAACAGTCCTAGTTGNACCCTGAAGGCCTGCCATGTGCCTTGCATAAATAGCCGAGCATGCATGCACAGGCAAGCACAAGTACACTGATGAGGATGACTCCCTGGCTGATTGAGGTGATGTTACCTTGAAGCCCTGAAGGCTAGAGGCTTCTGGGATGCAGTACAGGGGCAAGGGAGACAGTGGGTAGGATGGTACAGTCAAAGCCTCCTCACAGTAGAACCTGCAATGCAGCATGCAGACGTTGAATGGTAAGACACATGCTACTGTCATTTCTGCACTTCATCACAGACCAGATGTGCAGCAATTGCTATGTAAAGCACATATACCAACATACAAGTAGCATGTCATGCATGACAGTGAGCAGCTTGTTTCATGGTTTTAAGCAGCTGATCTGGAAGCTTACTTGTTGAGATAAGAGTTGAGCACACGCCGATCAAGCTCATCAGTGACACGTCCACCATAGTTGGCTTCTGCAATGAGGTACTTCAGGGCCGCCCAAGGTGTCTCTACATAGCTGTCCAGATACTGCTTCAGCAGGTCATCCGACACCTGCATGCCAACTTGAGTGTCAAGCTGTGCCTTCAAGCTGTACATTGTGACTTGTTTGTGCCTTCAACTCTGTGCAAGTGTTACAGGCAGTACATACAGCTGTGGCAATCGTTGCAGGGGTTATGCATGCTGGCACACGTACTGAGATATGTTTGTTGATATCAANTTATGGTGGAAGTGGGTCTGGCATACACATGTGACACCAGAACAGCACTAGTGAGCCATAAGCTGATGCCGTCACAGGCTTCAGCCACAGCAACCTCATACTTGTTTGCTGTGTGGTAGAAGTATGCATGATGTCGTAATCCCCACGGGTGATTGACCTGATGCATTGCCAGATACAAGCAGCCCCCACCCAGCAATGCTGCCAGAGCAGCAAAAATTGCTGACCAAGCTTTGGACTGCTTTGCATGCCAGGACTTGAGCTGTAGGACAACCTCCTCTTGCTCCTCGGCTGCCAAGTACTGCTCTTGCAGTAGAGTGTCCACAGACTGAGGCTGCCTGCGCCGTAGCTCTGCCATGTACTCAATGCCGGTCAGTCAACAGGGGTTCTTTAGCTGTTGCAGGGTTGTCTTGTGCTGTTGGCTTAGCCTCCAGGAAGGCTAAAAGTATGTACACAATGACCACCACGTTCACCCCAACAACAGCCACCGCGCCACTCAACAGTAATCGCTGATTGGCGTCTATATGCTTCAGAAATACGTGGTACACCCAGTCGAAGTCCCCAGCTTGCGACGCCTGGAAAAGGCCTAGCGGGAACACCACAATTATAACAGAAAAAGCAAGTAGCTTCAACACTGGCCCAGCATCTGGGTCAGGTTGGCGCATGCTGGCTTTCATCGCCAAAGTGGCAGACTGTCACTTGGCTGAGGGCTTTGCCTTGGTTTGACCGTTTGAAAGTCATTTTTAACGAGCTGTTGCACCAGCCCGCCTGATGCAATGCAGGTATCGGCTGCATGCACGCGAATGCACAGTTGTATCGATGTAGACAGCCACTGCGTCGTGAGATCCACAGGCGTGCACGCGCAGCTATGCACGTGTGCCGATACGTGCATACTGTGGTGATGCCCCAATACAGGCACAACTGAGGTACTAGCTGCTGCGGTGAGACATGGAGGCTAAAAGCAGCTCTCCTAGTAAGTCTCATGTCGTTGACCTTCACTGAGCAAACGTGCACGTCACTATATGCATGCTGAGCAGTATTAGCAGTTCAACCGGTGCTGCCTGGGTTGGTATGCATACCTGGGAATCAGTCATCTTCAAAGTGGTGAATGCTCTTTCAGGCAAAAGCTCTGGCTTCAAATCTGTGGCCAGTGCTCTAATGCAATCCAGAGCGACCAGCGAGGAGCTCAGTGCAAGCGACAGCAAAGCAGCACAGTCTCGATTGTATGGAGGCACAGCATCTTCTGAAGCCAAGCGCAGGGAGATGATTGCTCGAGCAGCAAAGGAGGCACCTGCAGATGATGGCATGCTGCGTATCAGTCCTGAGGACCTGGCAAACCTGCAAGCTGAGCTTGCCAAGCTACGGGAAACGGTTCAGAAGCTGCAGCCCTTGGATCCTGAGAATGCACAGCTCAAGCGCACTGTGCAAAGTTTGCAGTAAGTGACACAATGCTTGAGCGTCTGTTGTATCAGACATGTAACCTCTGCATCAGCACACACATATGTTGACTTGAATGTCGGACTAACATAGGCAGCAACTGCTGCATGCAACTTCCACACATCAGCTGTGTGCCTTTTTTGGTAGTCATTGTGGCTTGGCCCTTTAAATATGAAGGATACACCAAGTGCCTCAACTACCAGCAGCAGTAAACACATCAACTGTAATATACGCTATCAACAAAGTTNGATGGCTGCTTGGGCAGCAGCAACAGCTGGAAGTGGCAGGGCTGTTGAGAAGACATAGGAACGGCCCTTGTTCATGAGCAGGCTTTTGAGCATTTGGCTGCATGCCACAAAGCCCCCGTGGCTGCCAAAGCCCTTGCTGAGGGTGCCAATGTGGATGTCAACTTGATCAGCCACCTCAAACATCTCAGCTGCCCCTCCTCCCCTACAATACAGCTGCTGCTGTCAGTACCAGAGACATGCGTTAGTAGTTTGCAGAATCCTTGAAGGGTTTGGGCGCACTTGCAGATTCATGAACGTGAGCAGCAACCAAACACCACGACTTTGTGTGCAGAGCCTAGCTTGCAGCGCAAAGGAACGCTATGCGATGGTAGAAGGATTAAGCCGCTGAGCAGCTGTACCTGAGCTTGACTGGCTTGTACGTAGATCACAAAAGCAGTAACTTGCATACTTGACATGCATGGCATGATGTTGTAGGTTCTCCACAAATGTGCACAAAGTCAGCAACAGCACAAGCCAAGCAAAAGAAGCACAAGGCACACAAGAAGCACAAGGCATGCAAGACAAGCACAAGCCACGCAAGAGAAGCACAAGCCACGCAAGCGAAGCACAAGTAATGCTTCAGCATGCAAGGCCTGTGCAACAACAGGCAAATCGCTTTGGTAGCTGACCTGGGCCCAGCAACCAGTGTGGCATGGGCTTCATCTACCGCCAGAGCAAAACCATAGCGCTGCCGCAACCTGACAAGACCATGCAGGTCGGCAAAATCGCCATCCATGCTGAAGAGGCTGTCAGTGATGACCAGCTTGCGCTTGCTGCTGAGACAGGCTGCCAGGAGTTGCTCCAAATGCAGCATGTCATTGTGCCTGCAGCCACTGGCGCCTGATGTGATGTTCTTTATAGATGGATTTTGACAGTGCTGCTCATGCACAATTAGGTGCACACACAACATGTGTATGGAGCAAACTTGTGTCTAAACAAAGCTGGTTTTGTCTGTTAGATCTTGAACAAAGCAGCAGTACCCCTTAGGTATGGAGGCGTTGCATGCGAGTTTGCAGTCATGTGAATCTAAAGTGGGGCAACTTCTGCATTGCAGCTAGGTTCATGTGAGTAACATCAGGTGCACATACCAATGCCCTGCTGCTAGGTGCATAGGAGTGCTGACCTGTACACCTTGAGTGTTGCTTTGGCTCTGACTGCTAAGCGACAGCCGTCGATGATGGAAGCATGGTTGAGCTCATCTGAGAAGATCACGGCGTCTTGCCCTTGGGACAGGGCAGACACTACAGCCAGGTTTGCTGCAAAGCCTGATGAGAAGAGGAGGCAGTCTTCTGTGCCTTTGAGCTGAGCTAGGGATGTTTCCAGATCCTGATGCATTTGCGTATAGCCTCCCACTAAGGCTGAAGAACGAGGCCCTACAGAACACACAAGATGCATTTGGCAGTTGGTCATGCAGGCTTGGTTCAAATATGCAATTGGTATGGCCTGCAGTAGGATTGTGCCTAACNGTCACTTGCGGATATAGTGGCACACTTCAGAGGAAATAAGTGCAGCATCTAAGGTTGTTATCAGCATGGGAAGGGGGTCACATCACTCAGTGCAGACTGTCTTACAATCACATTTCATCTGTGATCATCGGGTGTCACAGTGCTTCAGGCTTCAGCCATGCCCATTCAACCTGAATCATCACATATTTCTTTCTTACAATTCTTTCACATGCAGCACCTGGATTCACAACTGCATGCACTGATCACGCCTAGTCGCCACATCAGTTTTGGTCTTTTACACATTGTCACTGGCAATGCCCTTGTGCCGTTCTTTGAGCTTGTTGCAATGCAGGACCAGCCAAGCCCCAACAGCAGCGGGATATGTTTATCCCCTTCTTGTCCGCTATCAAGCCTGTGGCACCTGCTGTTCACACAACAGACGCAGAAGACATAGAAGTCGACCTGGAGCTGCAGCAAGCGCTAGCAGAGAGCATGGCAGCGCGAAGTCCAGGCAGAGGCCTGCACAGCAAGGGCAATGTCCTGCGTGATATTTCCAACTGGAGACTGCCCATCAACAGCAGCAAGCCAGCAGCTGTAAAGAAGCAGTCCCCGCCTTTGGCTGCTCTGCAAACAGGTATGCAGGTGCACCAGTATGCAGCATCAGTTTATGAGTTGCGCAAGCAAGGCTTCAATACACCCTTGTACCAGGGCGCCTTTAGTGCGCATGCTGCCGCACTACTAGTTGTTGGCAGGGGTGCGTCTACTGGTGCTTAACTTAGAGCAGCAGTCCTACCATGTTGGTGGTGGCATAATGCGCAAATTCGTATTTCCATGACAGCCTGCTGATCTGCAGCCTGTTGGATGTGGATGGCATCCGGGGGGACATTGTCACCAACCGAGCAGCAAAAGCACTGGTTGCATTGGAGGGCAGAGATGAAGTGACCATTCGGGACGTGGAGAAAGTCATTGGGCTCTGTCTGAATCACAGGTGGCCTTCTTGCCACTTGGCCTGTTGAACAGCCAACCCAATGGTGTGCAGCACTGTACCATGCAGCTCGGCAATGTAAAGCTAATTGACCATGCCTAAATGATGTGATCAAACGGGGTAGACAATTGTGCTTGAGGCAAAGCGCCCATTGTCGTGTCTTCTTTGCATGGGCATGCTTCATCAGCCTCAACAGCATGCGTGCATGTGACTGCTGTCATGCTTGTGAGCGCTTCATGCATGTCTGCTTGTGGAGCAATAGTGGCAGCATACCATGTTGTAGAGCAAGCATCAGGAGCTGCACAAAATNATGCCCAGTCACCCAGCCTGCATGCTGCATTTGCAGCTTTCTTCCCGTCCTAACCACTTGTTTAAACATCGATCCTATAAGCCAACCATGCTCTTGTGGTAAACGGCCTCGCTGTGATGTTTTCGTATTGGTGCTGTTAAAGAGCAAATTGTCAAACCACATGTTGTCATTCAATCATTGCTTTCAGCCTCAGACTGGCATCAACCAGATTTGCAAGTTTGCTGTGCGTGTGTGTCACCCATCAGATTTGACATCGCACCTTGCATTTATACAGCCTAGCTTTTGCAGTACATGTGATTGGCTAGCTTGCCTTTGCAACATGTAGGGCAGCCAGGCTGAAGAAGGCAAGCAAGGACTTCAGCAGTTTGGCACAGCGCAGTGAGCAGCAAGCCACTGCTTTTGAGCACAAGGTGACATGTGCTTTTTGACTGCCTACCATGTTGTGCTGCAATCTGCTCGCCGCAAACGCTTGTCTGCACATTCTTAAGGGTCTGGGCCACAGCCCAGCATAAACAATGACATGAACATGTACAGCACGCAAGTACGACTTCCTGCAACCGCTATATTGCTGCTTGTCCCAGTGAAGATTGCATTAGCCGGCATCTGCATGTCTTTGTGCATTGACATTACGACCTTATCAGGATCAGATCACGAGTTTGCCAAATCTTACTCAAACCCACGTGGACAGTTGACAGTACTGTGTTGTAACTGCCAGTACCCAACAGAAATCTGTTAACAGCTCATGCAGGAAAGCAGCTAGCAGACAGGATAATTGCAGCATCATGTCAGTCGCAACAGGCACCGACTTCACTGGCTGTTCATGTTGCTCACACCAAATCCTGCACACAGCACTGCATGCATTGTGATGACCTGTTGTTGAGTTAGCTATGTGCTTGCAGATAGAGTAGCATGGTGCTGCTTGAGTGACTTCGCTGGCTGTCCATGCAGCTTGCATAACCTGTATTAAGACTTATACACGCTATAGACACACGAAGTTGCATACATAGTGGCAACTGCTTGTCAAAAACTGTTAAGTGTTTGCAGATAGAGCAGCTGCAGATGCAGTGCTGCCAGTTGGAGAAGGAGGCGGCTCGCAGGGAAGGTGACTCAGAGGTAGCAAGGCGCGAGGCTGAGACCAAGCTGGCCGAGCGCACTCGAGTTGCCCTGCGAGAGCAGCAGCTTGAGTATGAGAGCCAGGTGCGGTGGGCTAAGCTCCAAATGATTTGGGTTCAATGTGTTATTGGTGGATGTTGGCTGGTGGCANCACCAATGAACTGCACTAGACACTGTTGCCATTGTTTCAGATGTTCTGTTTTAGCACTACGTTGCGGTGTCTGCAGCTGCTTGCCAGAGTGTGTGCCTGCTGATTCGCTGCCAACTGATTGAGCCTGCTTATGCTTGAGTGCATCAAAGCGTGTGCACCTAGCCTTAGTCTTTGACATGCATTGAAGGAGCAGCGCAGCTAGTGACAGTGTTGCCAAGTTTCAAAGTGCACTCAATCAGAACTTGATCACATGATGTTTGTCATTGCTTGCAGATCACAGGAAATACAGTTACAGGCAACTGTGTGGCAGGAGGTGTTGGTGGCATCGGAGTTGACTTCTCCAGCAGTAAGCCACCTGCCATGGCAGGCGCTGACTGGCTGCGCAACCTGCTGCATCAAAGCAGCACATATGCAATGAAAGACATGCACACAATGGCCAGCTGAAAACATGTCTGCAACAGCAAATTGTCTGGATGACCTGTTTTGCTGCAAGCTGGAGGTCATGCTGCTTTGCCACTAATGCATGTGTGTCCGTGCATGACACCACCAGTCATGCTCAGCCATTATGTTTGTTTGTGTGACCTTCACTGCTTACTTGCGGCAACATATGGAAGCAAACTTGAGCCTCTGCAAGCAGCAGCACAACAATCGATACTGGCACATATTGTCTGGCAAGATCTTGCAAATCACTCTTAGTACAAGCTAACATTTGTTTTCCGCATTTATGCAGGTGTTTCGGTGTCCAGCAATCTGGTGCAGAACACCAGGAGCGGCTTGGCTGGTTTGAAGACTCAAAACAATCTTGGACCCACTCAGGGGTTGACTGTCAAAAACAATCGCTTCATCAGCAACACAGGGGTTGGTGTTTGGCTGTTCTGCAATGGTGGAAAGTGCGCTACTGGTGCCCAGGTGTCTGGCAACGCATTCTCAGGCAATGCTGCAACCGGCAATGCTTGCAACAGACAGGTGCAAGTGGACAATCCGGGTCAGAACACTGTCAGGTGCTGATGCTAGCATTTGTGAAATCTGGCAGCTCATGCCAGCATGATGGCATGCTCTTCTCAGGATGCAGCATCATGAAGACAGGTTTAGGATAATTTTGCAAACTCCGTGATCACAAGCATGTGGAGCTTGTATTACATCATTATTATCATTAGTATCGTGATTGTCATCATTATCAGCAAACACTAATGCAGCAGCAGCAGCCCTGCACTGAAAGATGTGCATACCTGCAGCTACTATGTGTGTGACATGCCAATTTTTGCCATCTGTTTGAGGTCGTGCTTACTGGATATGTGATTTTCCTCTGACTACCTAAAGAGTGACAGCACATTGAGCTGTGGAACTGTGTCCTGCTGATAGCGGATCAAGCTGTTGTAGTGCATACTGTGAGCACCAACATTAGTACAGGACAAGCAGTTGATTGTAGATGCATTACAGCTGCTAGCTATCCTATGCATAGGTGCTTCAGCTTCTGTCCACAGTGTCCTTGACAATGTGTATGACATTAGTTGACTTTGTCATCTACTTTGGCTTGTAGGCCAAATCCACAGAGGTGAATTCGTGTGGCATCATGTGTCCGCAAGGTGCAACACTGAGAAAGCAGCCAAGATCCTGTAGTATGCCTTCAGACTTTGCACACTGCAGTGGGGTCAAAGCTGGCAGCACTCTATGCAACTGCTTGCTTGTTTCCGAACAGTCTCTGTAGCCTGTTCTGAGGCCGTGACTGTGCGATGCATGTAGATACATATCAGCTTTCGCCAGCACTGATTTCATAGGTTTATGCTCCGCAGTTGCTGCTTGTGTGCCTCAAGAAACTGACTGGTGGACAATGATTGTGCAACAGCAGTATGGCATGAGCCAGACATCCCTGCAAGTCATCATGCAGACAGCGTCCTGTGTTGTGCCGCCCTTCAGCACAAACAGAACACCAGTTGGGTGCTGTAAGGCTGCGTCGCTGCTGCAGTAATGTTTGAGATTAGACCATTGCTATGGAGCGTGTACATGGGCAACACCAAGTGCAATCTGCTTCTGAGATGGTCCATATACCGTGCAAACATGCAACATCTGTATCTAGGAGCAATATATCTGTGCTATGCGAGCCAGAATGAACATTGCTGTACTGCTGACACATGTTCAAGACAGTGGGGCCATTGCATACTGAAGACAAGACATCATCATCGGACACCATGCTCACATCTGTGAACAGAGCTATATAGGCTCATAATGTATAGACCCACTCACACCACAGGTTTTTACATTTTGCACTGGACCAGGTTTCCACAATTTTGCACTTGTCTCAGAGCTGCAGTCACTGTTAACTGCAATTTTGCTAGCTCCAACGTGTGTGCTCTGATCAGTGCACCTGTGCTTATGCCAGTTGGCATCAGACACTGATGACTTGATGTCTCTTGTGCAGGGAGTCACCAGCAGCAGCGTGTCTTACATGGTCCCCTCATGTAGCAAACAAGTAGGAGTGCAAGGGGGGCTTGCGTGCCTACCCCACCTGGTCATCAGACCCCCTAATCTCAGGCAGAGCAACTCCTGCATGGTGCAGCAAAACTTGCAATGCCTGCAGCGTCAGGTATGCAAACATGACCACACCGCAACGTTGCTGACTACCAAAGTCTGCAGCGCTTGTCAGAGAGCTTTCAGCAATCTAGCTTTGTGCATGTGCAACAAAGGGCAGTATAACATATATAACATAAGTATTATACGATACTTATATATATTGATTATATATATACGTATAATATATAATAATCATATAATATATAATATGTGTAAACACAAGTGTACAGTGTAACACAAGCGCACCAGTCAAAACACGAAGTCTGATGCCAAGTAGCTTGTAGGCTTTGAACAAAGACACGATGCCATGCAGCAAGCATCAAACAGGCAGAGCAGGTGCCGATCACATCTAGTGAATGTGGACAACTTTCTCTTGACACGATCTTTTATGTGACTGTGTTGAGTTGCAATGTATTGCTGTGTAAAAAGGCGGCCGTAAGTCCCGAGTTCTATTGCGATCCTACCTGCACAAAATGGATTGACACTGGTTTACCGGTATCCCTTGTGGCCCCTACTGATTTTAATAACGTATAATATACGTTGCGGTACAATGTAGAGTTGGGCTGACACTGACATGTCGCATTTTTGTCACAGCTGAACATGAAGCGCATGACACGGTATGCACATGAGAATGGCTCCCAACTATACACACACCTGTAGTTGCTCAACATATGGCTGGCATTGCAAGACTTGCGAACAATGAACTGCCCTCTGAGTGCTGCTTGGGCAATCATCCTTTTCAACACGGCACTGAGGTGGTAGGCATTGCATGTCATGACAAGCTTACATTGCGGTGATAAGCTTCGCACTAAGTGTCACCAGGTGTCTCACTGCAGAATATCCTAACTAGCGCTTGACTGGTGTATCAAAGAACTTGATGATGCCTGCCAATGCATGCTGTGTTATGAATAAATGTCCTCTTTACAAGCATTGCTGGTGTGAGGGCACACAGTTGTACACACAGTTCAGTGATCACCAAAGGTCCATGATTTGGTCAGCTAGAATGCAGATTGAGCAGTCATGAGTGAGTGTATACATTGCAGGCGCGCGGAAACAGGTCCACAGCTGCCAGGGGTGTTTTGGCTGCTGGCAAGCAAGTGGACAGACAGTATGATTCCCATATTGTGAGTTCTGCCTTGGAGATATACAGCCGCTATCTGTATGAGACAGGACAACAGCGCCTTCCTTACGAGACTTAGACTTTTAGGCACAGCCCCCGCCTGTGTAAGAATGGGAGGCAGTGAAAGCTGGAAAGACGCAACATATTCAACCCAGGTGGTCATATGTTTCAGTGTTCTAATTCCAAGCACCGGTGTTGCCCAGTCTCAACCACCAGAATTACCACTCCCAGTGAAAAGGCTAGCTGTTTACACCCCTGTGATACGTATGACTGCCTTGAAGTTGGGTGCCAACCTCCACATGAGTGAAAACCTCCACAACGGGAAGGATATATGGATCAGACGACAATTCCTTCCCAGCAAGAAGTGAGATAGTTTGCACAGTGACCAATTTGGCTATATCTGTGAACAAACCTTGACAACAATACCAAAATGAGGAGGGTGGATCAAATGGGGTTGTAGGGACAAAGCCAGGTCAACACCAAAACAGATGGCTCAGTGCATTGCACAGTACTACATTGCTGCAACCAATACAAGGGAAACACACCAGATCTAGATAATGCAAAACAATCAACAGGCTGGACATTAGGAAAGTCAAACAAATCGACGCCTACAAAGAGGCATCGTCATGAGCAAGAATCAATCTCTGGGGGCTGGATTCTGCTGGGTGATGCAATGTACATTGCCAGCATTCAACAACACCTCCCTTGAGTACACATTGACCACTTTCCTCTCTGGGCCATATGCTTCTTGGAAAACCCTTACANTGCAGTGACCACACACCATATGCTGCAGATGACCATTCTATTGCTGAAGCCACTGTCAAAGTTTGTCGGTGCAATCAGCTGTTCTGCGGTCTTTGCCTGTCATTGCTGGATACTTGAGCTAAGGACCCATGGGGTGATGATGGAAGCCCAGAAATCTTTACACGGGCTTGTAATGAAAGTGCATCGCAGCAACAGCCAACCACCGATGAGTGTGAGAGCAAGCGCATGGGACCTGTCCTCGGCAACAGTGTCTGCAGGCTTAATAGCTTCCCAGAATGGTGTCATCATCCGCTGGAGGGTTGTTTGGCACCCATGAAAGGGTTGAGGGGTTGCTGCTGGTGTTGACTGTGTCATAGCTGAGTGGTGCTCATGATTTTGTGCCAGTGTAGGCAGGGAGTGCATCTTTCCAGAAGTCAACCGCAACATGAACATTGGGGAACTTGGCGTCAACATGAATAGCCAGGTCTTTCGGCAGTACCTGTCCCGCATGGCCTTCAATCAGGAGCTGGTGAGCATTGTCATNGAGCAAGTCATACCTGTCAGAGAAGTCTGCAAGCTATCTCTCCCAGACTTTGCCAAACTGTATTCGGTGAGCTGCTGACACCACAGTTCTGCCAGCTTGTATCAAGTTACAGAGCTCGCACTGAACTGTATTGCTTGTATAGTGTTTTGCTGTGTAGACTGCCTGAGGTAGTGGTAGCTTGCATCTGAAGCGAGCTGCTTCAAAAAGCTACCAGCAGCAGGTATCTCCTGAGATAACCCATCAAAAGCTGCCTTTCTGCTGAGACAGACGGAGGCCAACACAAATGTCCACTGCTGTGCCCCTAGACAGTACTTTCAGCCCAGCTGCTATGCAACAGCTAAGCTGCCGATGGCACTGAACGCAACTGCCATGCTGTTGCCCATCAGAGTCGCAGTGAGTCTGGCTTCAATAACAGCGCCAAAAATAGGGCATATGCATTCTGCAGCGTCTTGGGCTTGTCAGTTGGTTAAATGTTTCATGCATCCCAGCAGCAGCATCACAGTGTGGCAGCAGTACGCTGAGACTGGATACAGAACAAAAGCGGTCATATGCAGGAACACCTGGATCAGGCGTACTTGTCATTACAGCTCTACTGACTGACATGGTGTGCGGCATGCAGATACCAGGGCACGCCATGGTGTTCGATGCGATTGCGTGGGTCTGCACGTCGAGGCTTGGCATAACAATCACCGTCCTTTCGCACGCATTTCGCCAGTTCATTTTAAACCTTGCTTCCCAATCGGATCCCAGTTTTGTTGACACTGATCCGCTAAAGGTGCAGCATGAGCGTTATAGCCCGTCATCGCGGTCTCGACGCACAGCATAGCACATGAGCGGGTAGATTGGTCGCGGCATTGGCCTGAGACGTTGACTGACTTCGCCCTTGTTGTGCTCGCCGCGAGTATCAGGTTTCTTGCCGGCCTTTGCACCGGCTAACCCCCTTGTGCAGCCCCCAGGACACCTGCTCATTGGCCTCGCTTCAGCATATGCAAACGAGGTCAGCTTCACTTCTTGGTGACTTGACGATCAAGAAACCTGCAAGCTTTCACTGACAAGGCATTCGTGTGTCCTCCTGACACTAGCTTCAGCTGCAGTGTACCAGACTGCACAGACATGTGGAGCTTGTGGCACGGCAGCAAGCTAGAGNACAGTTGTATTGTCATAATTCTGCTGTGCTGCAGACTACACTGTGTACTTGCCTTCCAAGGATTTGCTTGTCAAGACACATCCGTGCAGGGAGCGCTGATCCATATAGATTTCTCATCATTTCTGTTCTGAGCTGGTCTTGCTGCTTGGGATGCTGCACAACGATACGTTCGGCACGACAGCACGTGTGACAAGAGCAGATCGTTCATGCGACCTACATTTTGTTGAATGGTTTGTACGACGTGTGTATTGCCTATGTCGTCCTTCAATGTACCAAGACCTTGGCGGAAGACATCATGGGGTACGGTCAATCTTGGCAGAGTGGCATCTTCCTGCACACCACTTATGCTGCAGAAGGTATCCAGGCTACGTGAGCTAAAGGCTGGGACCCTGCTTACCATCTCAGCAGATCTTCACCAGGCAGTCTTTTGTTTTGAACCTATCCTAACTCGGTTGGCCTGATAACGAGCTTCCCCGACCACTAAGTGGTCGTCCTCTACTGGTGGAGGTCTCGATTTAGCACGAAATCTCTGTCTTGTGTTGCTTGCACCGGTCACACAATGTCCCCGAGTGTACGAAAACAGGCAAATGGTACGAAACGTCTTGGCAATTCTGAAAATTGGCAGAGAATACGAAGGTGTCTTTGAAGAGGTCATTTTTGCTGTACTCAAAAAAACGTCTGATGAAGGATTGAGGCAGGGGGAACCTCTTGCAAAGGGTGGGGTCCCACGTGCAATGACACCGGAAGAGATTGCAGCCCTCAACCCAAACAGATTCAACAGCATGTCAGAATGTCTGTGACTGAAGTCTGATGAAAGCTTACTTCCAACCGGGCTTTCTTGGGTTGCTGGCTGATCGCCTTTTATCTGCAAACAGTCATCAATCATGTTTAGCGTACATTGTGCAGNGAGTGTAATTGTGCACATGACATGTTGCTGGGGATACATGAGCCACCCTGCCTTTTACAACCTCAGCAAATACTCTATGACGCATACAGACCACCACAAACAGACAAAACAGCACACATAATCCACTACAACACTGTCGTTCCCTTCCTAGCATCAAGCTCCACCGCGCCCATTGCTGTTCCAGCCTCCACCGTGTTTTTGGCTTACGAAGTTGTAAACTAGTGCATTGCTAGACCATCTATTCAATTCTGCTCGACTGTGCATCACCGACAAGGGTGCTTTGTGTGTCCTGAGTGGCTCATCCCTGTGGCTTAGATGGCCAGGCCAGACATGGCGTCAGCAACATTGCCATCCTCCTGTCCTTGCATCTGAGTTGACTGCAGCAGGACCCTCTTGGCTTCATTCACCTGGAAGCCGATGACCAATCTGACTGATTGAGTTCAGTCAATGTTACACCACACAAGCTTGCCTGTCCTCGTGAGACAGGTGAATTGCAGCATGTGACCTGAGACAGGTGTCACACGAGTCCATAAGAACACCAAACACTATACTATGAACCCGTGTGATGAAAGTAAAGCAGGGATGGTATCACAGTGAACATCTTGGCATCATGAGCCTAGAAATGAGCCCACACATATGGCAGGACTGTCCTGTATGGCATACCTTTTCTTCACAAGCCTGGCGGTCCTCAATGATGTTAATGACCTCAGCCTCGTTCATCNTTCTGTAGGCTGCCATGTACTGCTGCATGCGATGCTTGTGAGGGAAGTAAGCATGCGTGATGCTTTTCCCAAGATGCTGCAGAAAGTCTAGGTTGCCTTATGTTTGCTCCACTAAGGTGTTTGTCTCCTTATTGACTGATTTTCAACTATAACTAGAATGCTAGGTAAGCAACCTCTGCCATGGACATTTTGACTAACAGTTGTGAACNGGCTGGGGCCAGAACTGCAAGGGCACAGCACCATGTGGTATTGGCTTCGACAGCAAATTGGGAAGGTAGCTTGCGTGGAGTGTTGTTGCACAGCAGCAAGGCAGTTGCTTACGTTGAAGTATGTGCTTGAACAGACCAAAGCCACTGCAGCGCACGGCTTTGGGGTACCTGATTGAGTGTACGACTAGAGTGGGGACTTGCTGCTTGGTAAGTTGACAAAAGCTGACGTTTCAGACCGTCCAGTATGCGGAGTGCCTGACCCTCTTGACGCATTGTTCACGTGTGCGTCAAAATAAGCTGCGATGCAAATGTTTCAAGAGCTCGCTGATGTGCTGTATACCTCCACAGCCTTTGGCAGTTAAATCGGTCACAAGCGTGGCGACATCAAGTCTTATGGTGAACAGTAAAGTGTCGCTGCAGTGTTACTCCGAGACCACTCCACTTGTCTTGGAAGCGCTCTCTGAGAACGCTCTGTAACTAGCTTTTGGCTTGCAACGCCGTAGACTGCATGCCGCATGGCAACCATCACCGTGGGCGTTCCACGTTGGTAGGTGACACTGATGCTGCACAGCTTCAAATTCAGCTACTCGCTCCACAGCAAGTGCACCTCCAGATCATAGTGCTTGATCTGAATACAGAATGATGCNTCGAGCAGTACATTGCTTGCCACAATTGGTCTTCAAACCCAGCTTGGGACTGACAGCACCTCACACCTTATTTTAGCTAGAATGCAGGGGCAATACCCCCCAGTTTCTGCTATGCAGCCGCGCAAACCTCCGACATCAGCAGGCCAGGGTCCTTTTGATCCGTCTACATGCAAATCTCTGTATGTTGGGAACCTGCATGCACAGCTGACAGAGACTGTCCTGCAACACACTATCAGTCATCTGGGTTTCCATGTGCAAGACGTCAAGATAATCAAGGACAAAGTATCTGGCCTGAGTGCAGGTTATGGCTTTGTCAGATTTGCAGACCATGGGTACGTACCTTCATGTGCTGCTTGATGATTTGAATTGATTCCGAATGCTGAGACGTGTGTCAGCTGTGCATATAGTGAGCTTCTGTCTGATCATACCCATCCTCTACATGAATGCTGTGCCAAAGCTTGTGATGCGATTTGCAGGTCAGCAGCACTTGCTATGCAGCGATTGACCAGTGAGATTTGGTATGACCAGGAGGTGCATACCTCTCAGCCCTTTTGTCTTGCTGCTTGAGCACATTGCCTGACCGTACTGCCGTGATGCTCGCATACATCAGATCGCACTCATGTGCTGTCATGCTGCCATGCAAAGCAACACTTGGGTGCTTGTGTCATGGTATGTCATGGCGGCCATGACATGACTTCCTAACCGGGTTTGCTGTTGCAGGTCAGAGTTAACTGGGCCTTCCAAAAGGATCAGCGTGAGGACACCTCAGATCATCACAACATCTTTGTTGGCGACCTCANCTGACGGCAGAAGCAAGCTTTCATGTACATGCTGCTGCCTCCGGGATAGCGGATGTATCTGGAACTTTTTTATCGGCAGAAAACTGATGTATGGATCTGCATTTAAATTCGCACACATCTGCTATGTTTTGTGACAGCATATTTTCGATCAGATCCAAATCTTTGAAAATCAATGATTCGACCAAAGTGCTTTGCACTGCCGCACAAAGTCTGGGCATATTCTAAAACCCACATGATTCCAAATTAAAGTATCACATTGCATATATGCTGACATCCTGGCCGATGCATCAAATGCAAGAAAAATCCATTGCCCCACGTCATCTGTACGCGACATAAAGTCGAGCCATCTGCTGATACTGGAGCTCAGCACTGTCACTTGCTAGACAACGCAAATTGGCAAAACTTTCTTCAGCTGCAACAGCATGCATCTTGTCTGTGCATCTCATGACTGCTGCATGGGTGCTTGGGTCACTGATGCCTGAGCCTACCTTCAGAAGCCGGACTTTGTGTGTCACAGTACTGTTATTTTACATGATGCTGAAGACGACTAATGCATGCATGGCTTGCACCAGGCCATCAAGACCCTTCCTGTCCACCAGAGTGTCTGATCGCTCCACAATTGGCCCCAAACAAGACGCATGATGTCTGGCTATGCGGGGTGATATTATACCAGTGTTTGAAAGAGCAGCACCCATATGGGGTAGATCCATTTCTGCGCCGTTTTCGTATTCGACAGGTGTGTCACATGTAAGATGCTGGCCCTGTGTGTTCACGATACTCGGCGTCCAAGACAATCTGCGCAGGCTTACAGTCATGATTCCGTCTTGTCAGGACAAGCAATGACACAAAGATTGTGTGTATGGTGCAGAAACATTGCCTTACAGTCAAGGAACGGCCCAATTGCATGCAAGCATAAAGTGCTCAGCATGTATCCCAGCCCCTTTGTGAGGTGTGTCCAGGAGCAGCAGCGATACCTGGAAAAGGATCTCTGCCTGCTCAAGCAAATGACTGTACAGTTTCTTGTAGCTGGCTGCCGGCTTAATGCAGACATATTCTGCCTCCTGTGTCGTTATCACAATCTGCAGCAAGTATGCACATTATTCAGCACAGTCAGCAAAGCGTCAACGCCTTGCAGCACTTCAACATTGCATTGAGCATTTACTGTGCTGAAATTGGTCAACGTTTGTGAGCGGNATCACGCAGTTGTCATGGCACACTCAATGGTTGCGCGCAAGGTCGATGGAGCATTCCTTGTCACACAGGTAGCTGGACTGCAACAGCATGCAAGCTTGTTTGGCGTTACATCAAGCGTAAAGTTTGTCTTGTGTATCATTCTGAGAGCTGACACAGCAGTACTATGAGTAGCTGGACATCAACCGATGCTGCTCTACTGTAATGGTGCAACCCATTCAGGTGGCATCATCCTACCTGTAGAATGTAGATTGCAAGACCGATCACCCTGTGTATGGTGTCGCTGCTTCGTTGTTGCTTGCAATGCATTTGCAGCAGATGACACTGTTCTTTCTGTGGATGTGCATGTCAATCAATGCATGCAAACGCTCCTGTGAGTATGAGTGTGGACCTGGCAACGCCACAGCAGCCTAAGCAATAGCTATGCACGGCTATTTTTTCAACATTTCCCTGCATTTGTCACAGGCAGACGGCTACCGACAACATGTGATAAAGCATGTGAAGCCTTTGCACGCCTTCAATCCTTGCGTCCACAGTCTTGCATGCAAAAGCAGCGGGTCGGGAAGGCTTTAGGCCTTGCCTGTGAGGCCGTGTTGGTTTCCTGTCTGGTGTCACTGGTGTGCATGTCAGCTTGGCTCGCTGAGATTCCCTCCGGTGACACGCCAGACTCGCCATGCTCACTGAACACCAGGCTTGCGGGTTGGGCAGATTCACTGTAACCTATATCTGCTATCGCTGTTGCCGGCACAGTAGCAAGGCCCAGCTCGATGCCTTGGTCGATTGGCTGGGCCAATGGCTCTTCGACCAGCAAGTTATCTGCAGCAGCGGCGGCGTATGGGAGGGCCTGCGGTTGGCTATCCCTAATCGGTTCCTGCAGCGTTAGCAGACGATGTCATCGCAACGGCGAATGTACAAGGCGACAGACTGGCAAAGTAGTACCTGCTCTGCTGCTTCCATGGCTCAAAGTCGCAAGTCCAGCAGCAACAGCGACGCTGTGGTGTACTGTAATATCGATCTCTGTGATCTAGGCCAATGAAGAGTTAGGCATACCAAACATGATTATGAGTTCTGTTGGTCTCGGAGCCGACATATTAATTTTGCAATGATTTTCGATACTTGCAGTCNCCCATTCTGTGAAAGTCAGTGAGAGTGGCTTGCTCCAGTTGCAACTGCATAAGAGAGGTAACGCATAGACACTCTGCTGTGCACTCTGCTGAGCAAGTACTGAGATGCAGCCTGGTCAAATGCACAGCAGCTGCCTGTAGATTTGTGAACTGCCCAAGTTCTAGTTCAAGACTTTGCAGGTTAGGCAGAGCCTGTAAGGGCTGCAAGTCCAAGGGGCTCTGATCTGATTTCAGTTTACAAGTTGTGAGGCCACTGAACGCTGCAATCAGGAAGGGCACCCCTGAAGGTACTCCTGAAGCAGAAGTAAGCTCCAACATGTGTAAGGGAACGCTGTGAGCCAGCAGTGCAGCCAGCACCGCATGACAATTTTGCATTGTGTACAGACTGCATTTGGTCACATGACGGCCACATCTTTGTATCCAAAGTATCACGGATGGAAGACTACTGCTAGCTGCTTGATGAATCATGAAATGGTCACAGAGATGTGGCTGCTGCAAGAAGATTCCACGGAATCTTTGGCACACCAGTGGCAGCCTGTATAGTGGCATCATTGGCCAGTTACATCCCTCTGAAACAAGCATGAAGATGATGTTCCAGAGCTCATTGGACAAGTGAGCCCAGTCACTTGGAGGCTGTTGTGGCTTGAACATGTGGCCCAGTAAACCTGTAAAGCAGGCATGCTGTGTCACAGCCCTGCTGATAGGCACAGATGTTACAAAAGACCATAGCGGAACCATGCATGATTGTGTGCTACTTGTTTTGGAAGGCTATACATGTACTGAGCTGCAGCAAATGGACATCTGCTGTAGCAAGGCAAAAAGAATTGCTTTTAGCCTGCAAGAGTGCAGGTTTGAACCACATAGGGGTGGTGTTACTGTATATTGATTACGCCCCATTTAAGCGTCGACACAGTGAGCAATAGCGTTGACAGCTGCTACGTGATGGAACTGGTACAGCACGCATGCAAGGACACTCAACAGCTGATTGTATTCTGCCAATGTCATGCTTGCAGGAGGTATGGCGCACCTAGGGGCATGGCTGATATTGCTGTAGGTGGGGTCAGCGCAGCTGAAGTGACGCCTGCAGCCATTGCTGCACCACGAAGCAAGTCTGCCTGCACAAACGAGCTCATGGGTAGGCGTAATGTCCAGGGCACAACCTGGTGTCCCGAGAAGTGAATATGCAAACCACGTTGCAAAGGAACAGTAAGCANTGCACAGACATGTCGATGCCATCTTCAAGCCGCGTGGTCATCTCCTCAGCACATTGCTGGATGAAGCCCCCGTTGTGGTGGATGTGAAGCTTGGCATGGGCCCAAACAGCATTGGAAATCTCCACATTCTGGAGAGATGGGATNCACCCACCTTCATTTTGCATTGCATGTCTTGTCAGGTCATGGCTTCACAAAAACGCTGTGCCCACACTTGTCAGTTGCACTGAGCAAACTGTTNACCGCGCAAAGAGCCTTCAGACTGACTACAAGGTCAGATGACGCTTTGCATTACGCTTCTGGCACGCATGATACCTGTCAGCTCAACAGCATAGTGACAAAGTCTGTGTATACTGAATGCATTCTATCCTGACAGAGCTCTTAAAGCAATGTTGTCTCTCTGGTCCAACAACATAGTGAGTTGATGCATCCATTCATGACAGGGCTCCCAAGGTAATGATCCATATGAGCTTCAATACAACAGCAAACGGGGATGTTTAGATTTGATTATATGCTCTGGGAGGCGATGACTGCTATCAGCATCTTAAGCACAGTGTTTGGGGTGTTATGTCTTTACCAGGCACCAATGGCAATGGTTTTGATCAGCTACAAAGTTGTAGACAAGGGCACTGTATCTTGGCAGGGCTCCAAAGGCGCAGAACGGAGCCTGGCCGAGCTGAAGGACTTTGCAGCTCAGCTGAAGAGTCTGCCCAACATCACCCGCCACATCCACCTAGCAGAAGCCGTCAACAAAGTCATTGCCGGGCAGAGCTTCAGGGACCGAGTCTCGGTGGAGCAGAGCCTACTGGATGGGCGTGACATTGACAAATGCTGCGAAACCATTGAGGTAGGCATGCTGGCAGCCCTATGCCGCATGCTGCTGAATGATGAGAATGAAACTGCCTTACTGGCCAAGTACACTGAGACTCTCTGCCACCACTGCATGCTCACCTGGCAAATGTAACATGNTGACAAGATGAGCAGTCATCAGCAGTCATTGGGCTTCTTGCTCATGAAGCCTCCACACACCTCATCGCAATGTCATTACAGTCTCAAGGACCTCATCGATGGTTACTTGCTCAGCCGTATCTGATATTGTTGACATCATTTGTTCGACTACATACCGAAACAGCCCCTATCATGATCAGCGGTACATCAGCAAAGTTGAAAGTCATTTCTGATTCACCAGCCTGAACATGTGCACCAACAGGCCAAGTCAAAACCTCTACCAAATTGCTAAATTTCAGGAACTGTAGAAAAGCATCGACCAGTGACCAACAGGTCTTCCCCAACGTAATCTGTAAACATAGAGTACGTTATTGCTGTCATGCGGCACCCACTCAAAGACTGACTATATGTCCGCAAGTTGGAAGACAAACTCTCAGCATGTTTTGTGCTGTAAACAGTGCAATCCAATGAGTTACGGCCATGCAGGCATCATTGTCATCATATACTTCCTTAGCAGCCAGCTGGCTGCAGCATGTCATGTCTTGGCTTGCATACCAAACTTAGCAGTCACCACATTCTGCCATGTGTGTTGGGTGCACACTAGTCCTGTTGGAATGTCAGGCGTACGACATCTGCTCTGCATATCCAGGCAGCCTCTGCAGCACATATTCCGCTGAGGAAATATAACAAGAAGGGCTCAGTGTGTTTTGACCAGATGATGGATCTTGGTGCTTATTGAGCAGCCCATTTGAGGAAGCACCTTCTCAAGCAGCATTGTGTTGGCTGCACAAGTTTGCTTCAGACATGCAGCCACGCCAATTTTGTACATCAANTTTGTACCCTGCGCATGCACAGCAGGACTGCCCCGTTGAGGCTCACACCTCAAGCAGCAGACAGGTCAGTCTTCAAAAGAGATTGAACCATAAGAAGACTTGTTTGACTACATTACAGTCCTGTTCATTTCTCATACTATAATTGCCCTGCAGGAGTCCTCAAGAGCCCAATGCAAAGTCTCTGAGGCCCAATTACTTCTTTGCGCTTCAGTTGAGCAACTTTCCAGCAGTCACATCAGCCATCAGCACTGTCCAACAGAGCCTGATGGAGCACTTACCCGCAGCCCAATCAGCGCTGGTGGATGCCCAGAGTGCACATATGACTGTCATGGTGGCTGCCTTGACAAATGAGGAGGAGGTGGAGAAAGCACAGGACACTATGGCGACATTACCTGCCATGCTGCACCAGCATAATGACCTGCAGCTGCCGCTATGTGTACATCTGGAGGGGTTGAGTCATTTCCGCCATGAGGTGCGAAGCCTGAATCCCCTGTGATGCTGTGCACTCCAGTCATGACTCATGGCATGTTAGCATGCACAACAGCACCTTTCTACCTGTTTCTGACAGCAATGCTTTTATCTGAGCTGTGCATACAGCTCTAACAAGGAATTGCACATGACAGCAACCTGATATGACTTGTGATCGAGTAACAGGTGTGTATTATTATGGTAGAGCATCTGCGCTCACACACATGCAGGTTATATGCTTCACGATTCCCATACTCACGTGCAAGAGTTTGCTATGACCCACACATCAGATCAATGCAGGGGAGTGCATATGCCACAGCCCATTACCGGCAGCCCTACCTGTGTCCATCATAAAGCCAGGCCCTTTGTGACGATCATCTGGTCTTTGGCGTGCAGGTCCTCTTTCTTGATGCCAGGAAGGGTGCCCAACTTGACAGAGTGCTGCAGTTTGCAAACTTGGTGAGGGAGCAAATGCAACAGGCAGGTGATCTGCAGCTGCATGTTGCCTCATTTATTGAATATCAGTAACTCAAACACATAAGTAGGTGCTATCACCATCGATAGTGAGTCGGGGTACGACGTGACTATCACGAATAAAAGCCCAGTTGAGGCTGCAACAGTCCAAGTTTCCAAGTTATTATCCTGCTAAAAACAGGTTGGATCTGCANCTTGCACATAGCATGTTGCTGATGTATGCAGATCAAAGCACAGGCCTACTGGTGCAGGCTGCTAAGCAGACGACGGAGTCCCACAGTAGAGAAGGTACAGAATTTCTGCTTATGTGCAATCTTGAGTGTCGGAAGGCCTCGCTGATGCAGTCTATACTCATTGCAATGTTGCTTACTGTTTGCCAACATCACTGTTACTGGTGACCAAATGTGCTTTGACATATTTAGGGACTGACAGCAGATGGGTTTGTGACTGAATGTCGGCATTCATCCAGGTCAAGAATGCAGGCTAGAGCAAGAGCAGCAGCGCCAGCTGCAACCCTCCCTGTTTTGGCAGATCACACACCTGGCTAGGTATACTTGTCTGCTAGCACATTGTGTAGCTTGTCAAGGCATCTCAAAGTCAGCATTGGAATTTGATTGTGATTGTACCAGGTACGGGGGCAGGCAGAGCTGATTTCAAGAAGCTGTTGCCAAGACAGCAGTCTTCAATCTCCCAGTTGGCTAGCTTTGTGCTGCCCAGGCATTAAAGGATATCTGTCATTAAGTGACCAAACAGGTAAGCTTGCGTGACATGAGGAGCTTGATTATGTTTTAACCTCAAACATACTATAACGGCACATGTGTTGGCGTGCAGCTTGTGTGTTTCCCTTACAGTGCGTGCCTCGTGATATGCACTGTGAAGGTGTCACATTTGCCATCAGCCAGCCGTAACATACAGTTGTGTTGGTTGCAGGAAAGATCAAGAACATCTGCTGCTGTCACTGGCCCACAAGCATTAAGAGNGCTCTGCACCGACTCTCTGTCAGCAGAAGCATAGCTGCGTAGCACAACGCCGTCGTGATGCATGCTGTCTGCAATTGCTCTGCACTNATATACAGTTCTGCGAGCATGGCGCATAACTGTGCTCTGCCTTGACCAAGCCTTGGCCTTGCAACAGTGCACACCTGTCCTGGTAGGCGCAACAAGGACTCCAAACATCTGTCTGTGGTAATGTGTCTAATGTAGAAGTCTTGTGCTAACCCTACTAACAAATCTGGCATCACAGTTTACGCCATCAGGAGACTAGCAGTGACCCCTGGCAAAACTTGTACTGCCCTTGGCAAGTGGACACCTTTCTCACCTTGCAGGCTGCCTTTGGCACCAATCAGAGCCTGGGCAACTGCTGACATGGCGGCCATGTCAGCAGCCTCATCCTGTGTCCCACCTGCACTGCCTGCAAATGCAAATGACCGCTGAATGCGTGATGACACACACGTGCTGGAATGGGTCAACTNAAGTATTGCTTGATGATGACTGCTTGGTGAGAGGTCCTCAAGGCAGGCCTGCATAAAGGCAGGCTCTTGTCAGTCATCCACATATTCATGAGTGGGCCACAACATATGTGCAAGTTGTGGTAGGCTGTGCACACCATTACAATTACAAGCTTGGAGTGTTGCTTGCCGGGCACCAGTATGTAGGACCTGGAAGAGCTTAAACAAACCTAGCACATGATGTCCACAGGCAGCGGTTTCCCAAGTTATTACAGGCAGCCATTCGCAGCTGGCTGTACATGGACTGCATCAGCAAATTAGCAAGTTGAGACTGACCCTTTTGGGATGATGAGCCTGGTCCAATGGTTCTTGGCAGTGTGATACTTGTACAAATCAGCATACGTGTACTGCTTGTCTGCCTTGCCATCAAAGTATTCTCCTCCGAACAGATAAATGTCACCCTGAACAGTGCATCAACTGGTGAGTGCGACCTCTGGAGCATGCTGATGCGCATTACAGTGCATCATGCCTTGCAAAAACTGTGATATGCATGTATCCTGCAACCCATATGCTGCATAAACATGGTCACCCTGTATGGCAATAGCTTCATGCAACTCATTTGCATCTGCTGTTGTTGCAGAGACAGAGCTACAGCAGTGCATCCTCTTGCCTGCTTGTGTTTCACCACATGTACCATTCTTGCCACTCTCAGTATCATATTCTGTGGCTATTACATCACATAACAGTAACATCTTGTGACGCATGTAGCCTGTATATACCAGCATACCCACAGCCTTTCTGCACCCAAACGTGCAAGAGACAAATTTTNAGATGAATTCAACAGTGGCAACACTTCATCAGCAACAGTCAAGCAGCAACATCAAGCAGCAACAGTGTTGCAACAACAGATAATAGCAATGCTGCTACATTAAGTCATGTGTGTTTCATCCAGCACTGAGACACCTGTGCTTCCTGTATATGCTGCAAGTTTTGAGGTGTCCGCACAAAATCAGGAACCAGCAACCCCTGCAATTGTTGTAGACTTGTGGGTGTGTTTGCAACTTGTGGCATGCAGTATCACCTGAAGAAAGTGCTGCTNGTGTATGACATGATGCATCCTGGTAAGGACATGGCAGTTTGTGAAAATGCATAAGACGCAGCTTACCACTCCAATTATAGCTTGGAACTTGCTGGGGGCCAGGCCAAGGCCAATAGCTACACCTCCAATTGAGGGGTTGCTGGATGTGACGTAGGGGTAGGTTCCAAAATCCAAGTCCAGCATGGTTGCATTGGCGCCTTCAATCAAGATCTTTTTGCCATCGTCATAAGCATCATTGATCATAGATACTGTGTCACCAACATATGGCAAGACCTGCAAAATTGAAACAAAGGAGTGAGGCGTAGCAGCAATCATTTTATATTGTGCGCAATGCACTTTATGCAAGATCTCTGCCGTAAATAATTACATTACTACCCTCTGAAGAAATCTAGGACCAGACAAAGCTGCAGCATCAAGTATTGTTGACTCTCTGGCTTGTGCATACCATCGCAACTGTTGCATTGCATCCAAGCTGCCATGCAAACTTTTCAATGCCACGGCAGCTTGTGATGCTGCCCTCTGGGCGGAGATTCACCTTTTGTGAGATGTCCACAAACTTCTCGATGTCAGCTTCAACATCGTACTGGAAACCATCAAAGCGCTTGCTGCCATCCATGGCTAGCTTGCGTAGCTTGTCAGCAAAGTTTTCCTTGTCTTGCAGATCCACCATCCTGACACCGTTCCTGGTTGCCTTGGAAGCGTATGCTGGTCCAATGCCCCGCTTGGTGGTGCCAATCTGCTTGCCTGTTGACAGAAGAAATGGGTTTAGCTGAACAGGCACATGTACTGGCCAAGTCAGCTGGCCTCATGCATGTAGCATTCTGTAGGTACTGTTTGTCATTTCCTATCAATGCAGCTGTCCTGCATTGTGATTTGTCCCACCACTCCCAGACACACATGGTGTTCAACATGTACATGCTATCTGACATCTCAGAAGCTCAGTTTGACAGTCATTATATGCTATGCATACACAAGAGACTCTGCAGATCATGAGTGGTCTGTGCACAGGATGGCTACAAAAGACTTCTGGCAAGGCAGGCACGAAGCTCAGAGCCTCACTTGCAACAGCTGACTGACACAGAGCATGACAGACACGGTCAGGTTGGCTACCTGGCAAGATACATGCGCTTGCCACACCTCACAGCTGTGTACTCAGCATGCCACCCAAGAAAGGTTTNTCATGTCAGTGTCAGATTGAAGCTGCCCATGTGCATCAGCACCAGCTGCAGCCCTGAAGCTTGGTCCACCAGAGGCAGCAGCTGTTGCTGTTTGATTTGCCAGCTGACCTGTTTGTTGAGGAGAGCTGACAGCACTTGAGGCTGCCGAAGCACTAGCAGCTGCTTGATTTCCTGCCTGACCTCAGTGGTAGCAGTGGCTGTGACTGCAGCTATGGGGACTGCTGTAAAGTCTGATCTTAGGCTTGCCAAAGCCAAGTATGCTGGCCTGCAGCCACCATGAGTTGACCAACTATGAATCACGCATCTGGGATCAACAAGCAACAGATCATGCAATTGAGGCATACAACTAAAGATTTAAGTTCATCTTGCAGTGACTGCACTGTTAGTAAAAGCATGATCAGGTGCCAAGACTGCTGATTGGCACTACTTGTACATAATCAGCATGCATTCCTGTTTAGGGTGCCTCTTACAGCTGACAGCTGACATTGCTTAGACCTGACACTGTTATACGACACACAGCGGCTGTATATCTGCACAGTGGTCATGATGTTGCCCTGCCTTACATCAACACTAAGCTGCTCACAAGTGCATCGCAGCAAGACAATACGCTTGGGGTGGTCCACATGAGCTGCTCAAAAGCGTCAGGCTCAAAGATAAAGTGCTTACACAGCTGTCACGAGTCAAAGCTCAAATGGCACAGGCTGTCTTGCTTTCAGGTTAGACATTTGACAATTGTAACATGGGACTGACACCGCATGTGATGTGGCAGATGTAGCATGTACTGTGCCTACGCTGTCATACCTGAAATCATGTCCCCACTGACTGACGCAGTGAGCTTCATCTACAGCAAATGAGACTAGCATGTTGCTTTGTGCAGCTATCTGCAGAGCTGATCGGAGGTTCTCTTTCTGCAGTGCTTCAGGAGTGGCATACAACAGCTTTAGCGATGGCTNAGGAGTGACTACAGCAGCGAGTGGAGATGTTGTGTTAGTCACTACTTGCACTTGAGGTGAAACAACACCAGTGACAGGACTTGTGACGGGTGTCACAACAGCAACCGCTGGTGATGTAGCATTTGTTGCTGCCTGCACTTCAGGTGACACTGCAGCAGCCTGCGCCCTGTCTTTAGTTGTCTGACGTGCTAGTGTCTGCTCGGCAGTGCTCGCCTCAGACCGTGCCAGCAGAATGCGAGAGACTGAACCGACATACCAGCAAAGCCTGCCTCAATGTGAGCTGTTGTCAGCTATACAGACCATGTGTGCCAGCTGAGCCAGAATGGAAGAGCCCATGGCTTCAGAATTGTTCAGTCAGCACTGTTTGGCAGAGCCAAGCTACGGGTCACAGGAGCAGATGTGCTGAACGCACTGAAAGCCCATGACCCTGAAGCTATTGCAGCAAGATGTGAAAGGATCATCCACCGCCGCACCTACGATGTTGTGGAGGCAATGATTCTGTGGCACATTGACAGTAGGCTCTGCACCTGCTGTTGTCTAGAGCAGCATGGTAGAACAGCATAAGCAACTCGTGCTGAGCTGCTGCAGGTTATGAGAAGCTCAAAATGTAACNATTACATAAATGTCAGCCAACAAGTCTGATGGCGTGGTCAGTACACTCTGACGTTTCAATGTATATATCTTGTTTGAAATGGGAAATGGAAATTTCGTGCCTGAGTTCCAACAAGCAGCAGCCAATATGAAATGCCCCCCTCAGCTTGATGCAACCTGGAAAGCGACACTAAAAAGTACAGCATGGGGTGCAGAGCCTTGTCATTACATTGCATCATGCTTGCATCAGATGCAAAAGACAGGCCAAATATATATGGCACGCACTTGTGTTGGCCAAGCCTTTCACAAGAGGGCTGTTTATGTACCTGATGCAATATTCCCAGCACGCCGATGGCTTTGTAGGGTGTCGATGGTCTCAAGAATTGCCCATTGGTAGGGCCTGGCTGAAATTATTTAGCAGCACAGCCCAAGCTGAGCACAGGCCTGCTTATCAGCATGAGATAACTGCATCAATGCTAGCAATTTGGCACTTCTTCTGACATTTGGGTGCTTACATTCAGAGCGGTGNCACCAACCCCACCCCAAACTCTTCCCGCCTGATACTTTCCACAACTGCCTCACATCGCTGATTTTTGGCCTCATTTTCTTCTTCGTCGACCAGGTCTATCACCACAGGCTCAACTGAAGCTGATCTACTGCCAGAGTCTGGCACTGGGGTTGACCTTGGTCTGGAAAACGTCTTTGTCTGCATCAGGCTGAGTGCTTCATGGCTGGCCGGTTGCTTCGCTGGCGCTTTACTGCTGTCGGCTGCAGTTCCGGCATTGTTGTGTGACAGCAGCTGATTGAGTAAGGTTAGGATGCTGGCTTGATCAGCTACTGCAGAGGCAGATGGGGTGGCAGTGCTTGGCAAGCTGGCAATGGCTGACTGGGGGGTTGAATGGGGGCGGGGGGTGGCTGCAGGTAGCATCATCTTGTGCCAATCGTCTTGCCATTTGGTGATGCCCAACATGAAACCCAACTTGTGCAGTACAGCCCTCTGTGAGTACAAAGTAGCTGCTTGCAGCAAGCTCTTTTCAGCAAAGGCTGCACTTTGAGCAACCTGCAGCAGAAGGCATCAATGATAATTCTGATGCAAGCCAAAGGCATAGCACATGAAGCACAGCAGGCAGCCTTGCATAGCACCAAGCATACCAAAACTTTGAGGCAGTTCTTGTGGGGACGTGCAGTTTGCAAAGCAAATACTGATGAGAATACATGCTATGCAAATGCAAGCATAGCTGTAGGTGTTGGTGCAGACTCTGAGTGTCACAATGCAGGGAAGGACCTCAATGAGGGGTTGCAGGAGCACTGGTTGTCCAAGCACAGCTAGTAATGGATGCGGGAGTTGCGCCAGACAGTCCAGGACAAAGCTTGCAGCCTTTGAGAGGCCAGCTGCTCTGCTGCTGCCTTCCTCCAGTCTAGAGCCCTCTGCACTGCTCGCCAGCACAGACAGATGCGCCTGCAGCCGGTGCCAAAACAGTGTTGTATGTGACAGCTGCTGATTGTAGCTCTTGCAGTGACAGCNCATCAGCATTGCAGCTTTGCATAGCAAGCGCACCACAATCGATTTCCCACAGCCATTTGGCCCAATGACACAAGTGAAGGAAGTGAATGGGCCAAGACTGACGGGTTCCAGATAGCTTTTGAAGCCTGTGGTATCGTATTTGTATTGTGTCGCAAGCCTGTCTTGGCATTAGTACCGCAACACAACAGACAAGCTTACCTTGCATTTCCAGCTTGTGCAGCCAGGTGACACCAGACTCAGCCTGCGCTCCGGACTGCATCGTGCTATGCGGCAGTGGTCCTGGCACAGGCCGCGCGCAAGCTCGACTCTTCCGCCAGCGCAATCGTCATGCTGTGCCATGCTGCTCAACTCAGAGGTAGCAGTGGTACTTGCATTGCTGAGGGGACAGGTGTAGTGTAGGTGTAGCAAGCGCTCATGGAGAGTGTCAAGGCGCTGGAGAGCACAGCTGGCAATGGCCGCATGCAGAATGCTGCTTGAGCTGGTGCTGTTACCGAGACCGAACAGGCGGTAGGAACATAGCGTCAAACGTCAATATTGACCTTTGTACGGTACTCTGAATTGCTGCAACCGACAACAAGTTGATCGTGCCGGAGCACTGACCCGGCACATAGCTTTGCAACAAGTTTCCGGAGTTTGCAACAAGTGTGATCGAGCTTGTGATCGCTAGCTGTGACAGCTCAGATGTGGCTTCCAAAGGCACCAAGGCTGCAGCAGAACTTTGCCCGACACCGTCAAGTGCGTGAAGCTGGCTTATAACGCTTTCGTTACCCTTGGCCCAGCTGTTTTGAGTTGTTCCCGTTGGCTGTCGAAGCCTTTCGTCTCCTCTTGTGAAGCGAAACCTCCCGTCCAAATTCCCAACTGCAGTACCAACTCTCAACCTCCAATGCCTATGTTGTTCTGCGCTACACCAGCGTAGCCTCCGCTATATTTGCAAACATACATACCGCGCTAGGACCGGTGAAGTTTTCCAGTGCACTGCTCAACACGGGTGTGGCCTTGCAGCGTTTCGCCCTCAGCAGTGATCGAAGCTCCACACACCAGAGCNCATGGTGTCATGCCATTGACACCTTACTGCATCTCTCAGAACAGCTGCAACTCAAGCTATTGTTGCATGTTTGGTGTTCTTCATGACTGCATCCAGAAGGGATCCGTACAGCCCCGTACAGCACAGACCGTGCCCTGGTGTTGCATCTGGTACCCTAGTGCAAAGCCCTGATGCTGTTTGGTGCGCGCTGCAGGCAACATTCAATGCTACGCTGGATGGGCCAATGCCAAATGCCACTGGCCCAAACTCGACTTGGACGTCCTACACCCTCACCTTTGATGGCGAATGTGCATCAAACTACCTCACAAGCTATGGCCAGAATGGTCCTGTAGGCCATGGCTTATCTCTGCTGGACAACACTGGCATTCGCAGCAACTTTGTGAACACCTCAGCTACTGCAATGGTCAATACAACTGATGCAATGGCCCCAGCGTNCATGGCATATGTTCTGTGTTGCTCATGCCTACAGGAATTATTCTGACATGTCAACCATTCCCTTGAACACACAGACACAGGATGATGCATGGTATCTACTGGCTGTTGCCGCGGTACAAACGGCCACTGTTGTCAACAGTATCCAGATGAGGATGTGAATCCTATTGTGATGTGCAGATGCCTTACCTGTGGAGACCTCTGCCTCAGCAGCATTTGTCCCTGTAGCTGCAGCTCTGCAAAATCCCTCAAAACCGCCACAAGCGACAGCAACTCTCCATAAGCGGCCAGCGGCGGCCAACACACATGAGTCACCTCCACCCCATCCTAAACGTCAAAAGCTACATGGTGAAGCAGAGCAAGCTAGTAATACAACACTTAAGGCTTCATGCACATCTGTAGCTACAGAGCAGCATGCCAAGCCCACAATAGACTTGCAACAGGACAACACACAAAAGCGCGCACCACAGCTCGGCAGTGCTACACATCAGGCCGAAGAAGACGATGAAGGCACCAGCAGTGTCAATGAAGATGATGAGGAAGCAGATGAGTCACTGGGTGATGACTCAGATGCAGGAGGGCAGCTGGGTAATGTCAGCATTGCTGACAGCAGCAAGGAAGTTATGAGTGATGTCATGCTGCATGCTCTGAAAGATGCCATTCAGCACAGACTAAAGCAGTATGCAACACCGAGCACAGCTGGCGACCAGAAAGCTCTCAAGGAAGCACAAACAGCTGCATTGAGGTGAGCGATTGTTGCTGTTGAAGTCCCGCTAGTGCTGTTGTGAGAGCTACAGCCAGGTAGTGTCAGGCAACTGCAAAACGTGCACAGAGATGTCTTGCGCACATTGTCTTTCTAGCAGCATGCACATCATTGACATCAATGCGTGGCAGTGTACTAGCAAGCAGATATGCAGTGGGTGGGTTGCACCATGAAGTTTTTTGCATTGGCTTCTGTGCAAGATTCATGTGTTTTGATGACTGATTACGCATACAGGCAGCATAGTGAAGCTTTGCAAGCTCAACAAGCGGCCTACCAGCTACTGTTAGGAGAGAAGAACATCCTATATGAAGCAGATAGAGCTGTGCATGCAGCGCTTGAAGTTCGGGCTGCTTCTCAGGCTGATGAAAGTTAGTCCACCACACAAGCATTAAAATCAGTGCTGCCCCCAACAGGACGTGTCAACGAACACTGCTTAGCAGTCTAAGTACCGATGATATCATGTGCAGACCCATTTTGCAAATATTCTGCAAGCCCTTTCCTGAAACGCCTATCTCTGCTTAACAATGTCAACCAATCTCTTTTGCTTCTAATAAAGCCACATAGTTCAGGCAAAGCTACCGCTTCTTGGACAACCACAGCTGATTCAAGTAGCATGGCATTGGCAAGCTTCATGGCTTAATGAGCAGTGCATGCAGGTTTGAGTGGGTGGATGGCGCCTTGACACAAGCCATTCAGGAGGGTGACTGGGTCCTGCTGGACAATGCTAACCTGTGTAACCCCACTGTGCTGGACCGCTTGAACCCCATGTTGGAGCCAAATGGCAGCCTTTATCTGAATGAGTGTGGCACCAAAGATGGCCACCCTCGTGTCATCAAGCCACACCCCAACTTCAGGCTCTTCCTTGCTCTGGACCCCAAGTAAGCAACATCTGTACAGGCTATTGATCATTTACACTGCACCACGCAACCTCAGTAGGTGCTGTATCCCCTCTCAGCATGAGCATGACAAGAAGCAGCTTTGTCCTCACAGTGTTGTCTTAGCGCGTTGGCTATCTGCTATGCTGCAAGTGGGTGCGTATCTGCTGTGACAAAAGTAAATGCATGTAGTCATATGTGAATCACAATGACATGGNTAGCAGCACAGCAGAAGCTTTCCAGCGATCACAGAAGCCTGCTACACGAGCTGCTCAGGTGAGTACCCATGCAGCAGAATTCTGATTGCAGTATGTGCCTTGCCAAGCAAACTTTCGTGCACAGTGTGCTAGGGGATTGCATTCAGAGATGTGTATACCTATAAACCCCAAAGCCGGCAGCCAACAGTAGAACTGCCAGGCAAGACATGCATATGCTGCACAATGTCTAGTCAGAAGAGGTCAGCAGACNAAGCTAGTGCTGCTCCTATGCCTCTCACAGAATTTGGGATCAGTAGCCTGCCCGTGAGGACCGCAAATCGGGTGCCAGCTACTGGTACTGGGATTTCCCAAGACAGGCATGAGAATGTTGTGTGCCCTTGGCATGCTATATAGCATAGGTATAGCTAGCTGGTGTGTGCGGCTCTTCCTGGAAAGGGGTGCTTAGCTTACTTGTGGCACGTACGTATGCTGTTCGCCTCACATAGCTACAGTCTACAACCTGGCAGTGCTAGCGGCATGGCAGCCAGTGGCACGCGGTTGGGGCCAAAAGCAATGCTCATCAGTACATGAGATGTAGTGCCCGAGTACTACGCAAGCTCAATCCAGCTAGTCTTCCCTGAAGGAATCGATACAGATTACGTTCTGAAGGATTAGACCAAAACGTGTCTGTAAGTGTCTGTGTGCGAGGACTGAGCCGAGAGAGAGCGGTGCATGGGAATGTTACACACGTTGTTCAGCAACGACGCCCTCTGTCGTGCTGCTTTCTGATCAAGTAGGAACGCACCGGTCGACGATACGTTGACTGTCCGACAGACGCTGACTGCTGTTTGAGTGTGTCAGGCCTGCNGCTATGCCTGACCTATATAGGTATACATAGCATGTCATTGTGAGCGGGGTGTGCAATGTACTACAGGCAGGCTGCCCATTTGAGCTGAACCCCTACACCCTGGACACCCACCCAGGCCCAGAGACCCTGAACGGCTTCTTACAGAGTGGAATTGCCCCAAGCACAACCGGGGCAGAAGTCTTGGACAGGGCCATTGGCTTGGGGAAGGCCTGCACAGCCCACCCCCATGTGGTGCACGGGGAGGGTATGCTGGACCGCTTGGCTATTTTCTCATGGCAGAGGTATGCCCATGGTCACCGTTACATGTTGCAAGATCCGGGCACTTATGCCCCATATGCTACAGTTGCCAGTAATGTGTATGAGATGCCATTGTACATGTTCCTGAAGCATTCCATGAAATGTAGAGGCCACAAAGTCCTTACCTTCACGTGCAGTGGTTTGGAGTATATGTCTGTCCTAGCACGAATTGCGCCATTACCTGTGTGGCAATTGCTGGCTGACTCGTTGGTGATATGTTGTTGCAGTCATGTGAAGCCTTTCAGTGGGGCAGAGATGATCATTGACATCAATGAATTTGATGAGAATTGGCAGAAGGTGGCTGGACAGAGCTTCACAATGCAAAAGTCCTTCTTCAACCCACATGACTTCGCTGTCACAGAACACTATTATGTGTTCTTCCAGAACTCCATGAGTTTCCAGATGGTGAGCCTGTCCATGTGCGCATGTTTGCAGCAAGGCAGCTGACAAATGCATGCAGTTTGCACCTGTTAGTGCTGTTCCTCAGTTGCATCGTATGCAACAATATGTCTCAACAGTGCTGGAGATGAGCTGTGTTTTGACATGTACCAGGTCTACGCTTTGGCAGCCAGCCAGCATACACATTACATGCTTGTTTCACCAGTTCCCATCATGCTGTCTGGCATCAAGTTGCAACATAACCAGGAGGAGATGAACTACTCTTTTGAGTCGATATCTGCTGAAGAATGCTGTGCACATAGATGACAATGTACTTGTCTTATGTTGATCAGCTTCCACTGTGAACAACCTCATGCAAACGAATATCAGGACATATCCAGGATTGATCGTGGTACAATAATGCTTGCTTGACCCACTCAGGCCTCGTGACCAAACGCTATGTTGGGCGTGTTGCAAAGTACGGACATGACATGAACTGACAGTACTTCACTGAATCACACAGCATACATCTCCTTGACATAAAAGCATCAAGCATGTTGTCATTGCAATGGTGAGATGCACCCGTGTAAAGGCTTGCCTGACGTAATCAGCAATCCCTGGGGGACCATATACATGGATGGGGATGTCAGCATCTTCAAAACCCCTTTCTCGTGCCCAGCTCAGCGTGCAGAGCATGCCTGCAGTGAACAGCAACTGAATNCGTATGCAACCGATGCTGGAACGTGCAGGGTGCTCGCAGTGACCTGAAATGGCACAGAGACAGCATCGTTCCGGTAGAACACTTGATTTGGCTGCATCTGAAAACCGACTGTCAGCTGATCCTGTCCCATGCGNATTTTGCTGTCTGACAGCTTGTGATGGCACTTGTCTGCAAGCAAGTCACCATCTGCACCCTAGAATCTCCAACAAAGAGCAAGTGCATAAGCATGTGCCTTACACATGGCTGAGCAAACTTTATGCCTGAAAGCGCAACAAAATGGCCAGTGGCAAAATTGTGTCTGATCCTTCTGTCAGAGCCCTGCAGGCAGGTTGCACTGCGTGTGTTTCAGGAAAGGAAGAGTTGCTGCCGTTAGGCAGTCATAACAACAGCCCCTAGCAAAGAAGCAGCCCGAGGTAAACAAGACAAAGCCTTGGCTGCATGCTGACTGCTGGACCCTTGGCCTGTTCTTTTGCTGCTGCCTGGCGCATCCCCTTGCAGATGCCTGAGAAGCTGGCATGCAGCATCTGATCACGTCACATAGCAGCAGCCAGATGACAGCTCAATGATGGGCAATGCTGACTTGCCATCTCCATGCTTCTTATAGGATTGGCACCATGCAATACACGCAGGCACAGAAGAGTTTGCCTCTTGTTTCGAGGTATGGCCTATGCCGGAGTTTGTTACACTGTGTTGCGCTGCTGCTTTTACAGCTAGAATTCCATTTACTATTTGCTGCATCATTGTTCTGGCAACTTCTCATAGCATAGCGCAGTCCTGCTGTGAGAACTGGGACAACACTTGACAGCAAGCTGTGAGGCAGTGAAAAGCCCATAATTTGTATCAGGGTGGACGCCCGTAGAACAGCATCGAACCCTTCTGGGTCCTTGCAGTATGAAGGCGGGCAATTCTTGGGTGGCAGCACACTACAGGCAGGGAGGGGGAGGGGATTTCTTTCAGGAGAGCTCCTGCAAGTGGAAGGAGCTCAATGCTGAGAAGATCCGTCAGGCAAGATGTCAAGCCAAGCTGCACTGCAGAGCTGCAACTGCCTTCCACTCAATGTCATATGGCGCCTGAATTGCACATATGCTATGGAGCGGGGTTACAAGCCCAACATCAACACTGAGATTTGGATGCAATATGCTAAAGCAGACATCATTTGCTCTACTGACAGGGACAACATGTCTGTAGCTAATGCACATGCAAACAATGTACCAAAATGCACAACTACGCATGTAATCTACCTGANCTGACATGCTAAGGCAAAAGCTGTCAAGTTGCAACAATTGATGATAGCACAATTATTTTGGCTGCCTGCAATTGGTGGGAATGCCAGAAAATTGCAAACATCAAGGGCCAGGGCCCCAACAGTCAGGCTTCTGTTATGACCGCTTGCAGCAATTGTTTGCAAAATAATTATTATAAGCACACTGTCTTGCAGTTGTCTGACAGAGCACGTGTGCATGCATGTACTTTTACGTGCACTTCAACACGTCATCTGTATATCGGTGACAGTTCCTGAAATGATTAACAGGACGTTCAGCCGGCAAGGTGCGTGAGCATTCGGTGGCTGACTCTCCATATGCAAGTCTCTTGTGTTGACAAAGCAATGACACTCTTTAGCTCCGAACCCAACGCAGCTAAACTCAGGGTTTGAGTCACGCAAAAAGTCTCTATGAAAACATTTGGTAGACGAGGGCACTTACGTTTCGAAAGTTTCCGCGGCTGAGCGCCGGTAAGCGTCTCAACACGTCTCATGTTTCCACTGGGTACTACTTGCTGAGGATGGGCAATAGCAAAGCCGCTATGGCAGGCTTTGTTGCTGTTGTTGCGGCCTGGCAAGTGGGTCGCAAGCTGTCAAGTTTCGGAGGAAAGGTACGCTCGCGGTGTGGGCATGTCACGTCGTTGTTCTATTTCCTCGAACTTCACATACCGCGATGGGCCGGTCCTGTACATGATTGCCATACACCTGCAACACCTCTGCACGTATCGCCCATTTGACTTCTGTAGAGGGAAGATAGCAGCCAAGTAGTCAAGAAGCAGCTAGAGCAGGCGACAACATTGCTGGTAAAGCAGAGTTTGTCTGAGCTTGTTCAAGTATATGAGACAGAACTATGCGTTGTCTGTCAAACCAGCGCTGCCTGTTATGGTCTGGCAACTTGAGTGCCTCTACAGAGGGAAGTGCTGGCCAGCTCTCCGGATGTCACTTGTGATCAATTTTGCAGCCTGGGAGAAAGCCAGGTACTATCTGGCTGCAACAACTCCATGACTGCCCTTTTGCTTCAGACTGCTTGGGCTATGCAATATCTGACTCAACATTGTGTCACAACTGCAGACTACCACCCCTTGTCTGTCCACGACGACAGAAGACATGGCGGAAGTGCTGTATCAGATGGAGTCCAAATTGCACCATCGGCCAACACAGGTCTGGTATTCAGTCTGCATCTTCTTTATTAGCTGTAGCACGCAAGCACACTGCTTGAACACACCTCTGCTTCTGTGCAGTTCCTCCAACAAACTTGTCAAGTACCAGAGCTTGCCAAGGCACTTCAGACTGTCTGCTCAACCTTGATGAGAGAGAGACAAGTTCATCAGACGGCTAAGGTGGAACGCAAGACCGAATTTTCAACAGGACATTGCACACTCTTACGTGCAAAGTGGTCTTGCCAGTTTTGCATGCACTATATTATTTGCCAAGTCACTTTGGCTGTGCAGTCACTCAATGACACAGAATAAGCAGTCAGTACTATATTCACCAGCGCATGTGGCTGCAGGACTGCACGGCAAGGTTGACTCTGTATCTCCTCGCAAACCTTGTACAAGTCCGCAAGCTGACATCAGAAATTCAGGCCAGAGATCAGCGTCTGGTACAGTCTCACACACAAACCTGCATACTGACATGGCACTAAACGCCTATGGCCCATGAGCAATGTAGAATTGGGGTGTTGTGCCCCTGCATAAGCTGACTCATGTTCCTGTACAGGCTATCAGTGCTGAGGTGACTGCCACAGCAAAAAGGCAGTTACAGCAGGCCATTGCAGATGCAGCAGTTGTGGAAGTGGAGCGGGATACTGCACAGGTAAGCTAGCCTTCTTCCAGCATCTACTCAAACTTTTCAGAATTCCACCTTTCGGCATCTGCACTTGTGATTGTGACTGTGTGACTGACTGTCTGTCCTACTGTGCATCTTCTCTCCGCAAGTTGGTAGTCTCGTGCAGGATTTCACCTGGATACTGCTCAGTCACACAGGCACACAATGGTTAAGCATCCCATGCCAGTGTGACAGGTTCAAGTGCTATCGCCCTCTCAACAACAGCTTGTCTGTTGATTCCAGGAGGCAGCTGACACACACAGCCTACACTTGACAAGGGCAGAGTCTGCCAATGAGCAGCTGCAGCGGCAGTTGAAATCCTGCAGACTGGACAAGGTAGCNGGATGCCTGCTTGGTTGCTGTTGACTGAGCCAGTTGGTGAAAGCTCCTTGCCTTTATGACCCTCCTCGCTTCAGCTGCATGTATATGCTGTTGCAGAGGCGGCACAACCATGCAAGCGTCTGCACCATGGGCACATATGACATCAAGCCAATAGGACACCGCAGCCAGCTTAAGCACTACTGAATCAGGTCTGGTCTAGATACACAGGGACATGTGCAGCAAACATGACTAGGTGCAATGAGTGTTGTGCAACCTGGCAGCGTTGTGGTCTTGACGCTGCGGGCCAGGCTCAAGCAAGTCATTGGTCACCATGGAGAGGGAAGATGTTGTGTGAGGCATAGCATGAAGTTTGAGAGTCAACTCACCACCAGCTGCTGTCATCCATGCCAGCCTTACTGATTGCATCAGCTTTTGCGGTTCACAATGGTTTGCTGCTATCACCAATTGGTCCACTGCTGTCCACTGGTTCATAGGCCTGTCTGTAAGCTTATCTGTCTGGCGCATCAGCTGCAGTATCTCTGCTTGTTAAGAGGACTGGATCACAATTGGCTGACAGCTGTACTCAAGCCTGCAAATTTAGACACATGCAAGCACTTCAGTGAGCAGAATTGCAAATTTGCAAAGAGCTGCGATGTACACCATAAGTAAATCTCTCAAATGTACCAAGTGATGACCTGCAACAGGCACCACGGCACACTGCATATCTTGAAAAACCATGCAGGCATGACACCGTCTCAGTTATTGTCACAAGAATGCTTCAGACATATGCACAGAGGTAAGCGCAGGCACTATGACATGTGACAAGATTGAGCAACAACAGGGGTTGTGCCTACCACGAGCCATGTAAGCGTTAGAAGCTGAAGAAGCTGTTGGTGATGGTCTAGAAACCTAAGCTGCTGAGGAACCTGCAGCGTGTGGCTCTTGAACTTCTTTGTCCTCCTTCTATGGCTCCTCCTTCTATGGCTTGTCCGCAGTATCTGCATTGAAGCAGGTAAAGCTAAACTGCAAGTCAGAGACTGGACTGCATACTAGCAGCTCATTGCAGAGAAGCATCTGCGTAATGCTTGTGAAAGTACAAGTCTGTTCTGGCGAGTTAGATATGAACCCTGAGGGCTCAAGAAGCAACTCTCTCTGGTTAGTTGCTGACATGCTGTTGTAGCTATGTTGTTACATATGGTGAAAGTGCAAATATCAGAAGAGCTCTCCGACAAGCAGGCTTACCTGCTGGCTGTGGTATGCAAGTGTGACGGTGTGGGAAGGTGAAGGAGTGGTGGTGAGGAGGTTCACACTGGTGGAGCACCTCATGTTGTGGTCTGCCTTGAGCTGCAACGCCTGCTTTGCTGAGCCTGCACAGCACAAACTTGCTGACAGAGAGCAGGCAAATGCGCCGCACATGCTTTGCTTGATGTTCAATGTTGATGTACGCCTGGAGTCATGAAGCGATAGGCTGCCTATTGTCCCTGCTCCATGTAAGCAGTGCAACTACAGAGGTTGGCTGCTGCAAAGTCACAGCATTGCCTATTTTCACTTTGCGCACAGCATGCATGTTTCAAAACACAAAAACGCACAAAGCGGCGGAGGCTATGCTCAGCAGCGCGGCGCAATGGTCACCTAGACGTGAAGAAGCAGCAGCAACGCCATATGCTTGTCTATGCTGTTGGCTTGCAAATATGACCATCTGTGTGACGGCGATGTCTGTCTGCCTGTGTGTCTGCATGACAGGACTGGTCTGCAACAGTGTGACTGAGCCTGTGAACAGAGAACATATGCAAGCCTTCAGTGAGCGGGCTATGTGTATCCCATTTCATGCTGCAATGCTTACAGGTTCTTTAGCTCTGAAGAACCTGCAAGCAGCTCATTAGCGANCAGCACAATGAACGTACCATCCTCTTCTTCCCGCCACAGCTGCTGCAGCACCACTTCCCGCGGCGCACACAGCTGCACAGCGGAGTCAAGTCATTGAACAAGCACTCCATTGAAGTATCGCACATGCCTGCAGCTTGGTGCAAAGGGACTACATTGTGAGGGTGTGAGCAGTCACAGCACGTTTCACAAACAGGGCAGGCACCCCAGAGGCGGTATGTCAGCAGCTAGCATGAAATCACAGTTCACCCTTGCAGCGTCTGGCTTGCCACGCAGAGTGTGAAGGGCATCTGCAAGCGCCTTGGCGCATTCTCATATGCCCCGTCTATTGGAGCCAGTTTGGTCAGAGTGGGCACTGTGTGTAAACAACACCTCAAAACCCACATAATGCAGATCCTTTGCAATGCCTTGAGTGAGCATCTGGTGTCACAAACAGAGCAGCGCGATCCTGCTGGTGCATCTGTGCAGCAATGCAGACTCACTGCATGTGCAGCTCCACTGGGGAGGACAGTGCCCTTCAAGACACGGCTCTGGGCATCTAAGGTCTCCAGAACTTCCAGCCTACTGAACAGTGGAGCATTACCTCTCCAGTCTGATTTGTCCATTAGCCCCTACACAGATGACTGACTTCATGTTAGCTCAGCTACAAGTGGCCCTTATGTGCTGATTTGTCATGACACCCAGATGAGCTTGTAAACATGCATGTGATGCGCATGCATCAACTTTGAGTATCATGTTGAGCAGAAACTCACAGTCATGAAACATACCCATGGTGTGCAACTGCATACATCACTGCTGCACAGCACCTGCAGCAGTTTAACAATGCTTGCTAAGGCAATCACATGCGTAAGTTGATCTGGGCATGCAGCCAGTTCTGTGCTTAAACCTGCAATCCATGTACTTAATTCACTGCCAACTATGTGCTAGTGCTCGTCAAGCTGTCATAGCATATGCCACTGTCATAGTGTGGCATTGTATGCCCAGTATTGCAAAGCAAATGTGAGCTCTAATGATGCATGTCGTCATTGTAGTCATGATCCCAGCTTGCCAGTGGTATCGACACAATGCTGCTGTTCTGCCCCTTCCGTATGTGCACTATTGCCAAGCATGTCTTTGACACAGGTTACTGTACATCATGTTGTGTTGCTAGCCATCTCCGGAACAGGCAATGTTGAACACCATTCTGTGCTCGAGTAGTGACTACAAATACTTATTCTTCAACACCGAGCAGGAAATGATGTTCAGGAGGACCTGCTATGTATGTTGCTGAGCTTCTGAGACCTGTTGTTCCTTACCATTGCATTTACACTCTCTCACACTCACATTGTGGTGCTCCTTGCAAATGGTCTGGTATACAGGCTGCCTGACTATTTCAGCTGTTGCTGTTCTACATGATTGAATGTTTCGCCTCACTGCACCTGGGCCCTAACTTCCAGCATGCTTCAGGGGTGGCTGTATGTTGTAGCTGAGACTGTAACACGACTCTGGCTNTGCTCCTGCTGCAACTAGTCATGCAAACAGCATCACTCTTGTGATCTATGCCCCCTGGATCCTGTCGCAAGCAACAACTAAAACAAGCCAGACACCGTTGACGAGCAAAAGTCTCGGCCAAGCAGCTTTTGCAAATGTCACATTTCATGCAGCACAAGATCATCATGCATTTCCTGGGGACCATCACAAAGTGATACACCTATGCGCTGTGCTGTGACAATGGCAGCAGCGGTCACCGCAGGTATTGACGCACACAAGCACGGTATCGAGCTGGATGCCCCCTGTCACCGACCTAGCTCGTGGTAGACCCACCTGCAACATCCTGATGCAAGTCTGCTTCCTGCAGATGATGTTGCTTGCCATTGCAGTGAAGCAAGTAGAGTGCAACATGAGACAAAGACTGAGGTTGCAGAGCAGAGCCTGCCTAGCACTCGTAAACAACCCTTGGTGTGGGTTGACCTGGAGATGACAGGTCAGCAGGCCGGAGCTGCACATTGCATGGAGCGTAGCCCTAATGTTTCACGCCTAGACAACAAAACCTGAGCTGATATCCTTGCAGGTCTCGACCTGCAGAAAGATACTGTGATAGAGATCGCCTGCATCATTACTGATGGCGACTTGAAAAATGCTGTCGAGGTGATGCATGGAGTGAAAGAGCAGGCTTGAGGCTACAGCACTTTCTGCATAGAAGCTTCTGATGACACGTATGTTACTGTAGGGGCCAAATATTGCCATTCACCATCCTAATGAGGTGCTAGACCCAATGAACGAGTGGTGTGTTCAGCAGCATGCAGCCAGCGGTTTGACGGCCAGAGTGCAGCAGAGCACTATCAACATGCAGCAAGCAGAGCAACAAGTCCTGGACTTTGTCAAGCAGCATGTGCCAACACCAAAAGTTGGCGTGTTGGCTGGAAATACAGTCCATATGGATCTAGCATTCCTCCGACAGTGCATGCCTCAGCTGGTCGAGCACCTACACTACCGCATTGTTGATGTTTCAAGCTTTGCTGAAGTGTGTTGGCGCTGGCGCCCTGAGGTTGCAGAGAAAGCACCAAAGAAGGCGCGGCTGCACACTGCTCTTGCCGATATCAGAGAGAGCATAGATCAGCTGGAGTATTACAAGACCAACTTTTATATGAAGTCCTGATCATTTTGACAATGTCTGTTAGAAATCGAAAAATAATTGTGGTTGTAGGATATTGTACTGCACAAAGATTGCAGAGCTGTTGTGGAAAGGGTCCTTGTCACAGGCTGGTGGAGAGTTAGGGCTGTTCAGACCCCTCTTGACAGCAATTTCGAACGTACCTATGCAGACTTGCTCAATCAGAAAGGCTCACATAACCCTGTGTCCACTGAGCGCCGCTTGGAGAAATATGCAATTGAAGCTGAAATTTATGGCAGAGTGTGTACTACAATCTACTGATTGCTGCTTGTGAAAGGTACATGCAAAGAATGGAGGTCTGCATAGAGTCGTAAACTGTGTAACAAACTGTGCAAAGTACTTCAGGTTGTGCAGGATCAAAGCGCAATTTCAAATCCACAGAACGCCTCATATTCTGCTGGTTTGGTCTGACTGGCGTCATTCACCTCCTAGTCGAAGGTACACCTTGCAGAAGCTGCGCAGAGACCGCAAAGCGCTGCAGGTGCTTGGTAAGTCCTAACAATGTGCACAAACCCAATTGCATCATTGAGGTGACATTTGCCCTGCAGGGACGGTGGTTGCCTTTGCTGACTTCTACAAAAGCAAGTCTCACAATGTCTTGTACGAGATATGTAAGTCACCTGACCTGCACACTCTGCTGAACGCCACCTTAGCTCATACACAAAGCATGAATTCAACCAGCAGCAAATTTTGCTGTNGAAACGAGGCAGGCGTATACGAAGTGGTAAGATCGCATGCAACGCGCCAACGTGGTGTGCAAGCCGGTCTTGGTGTCTGTGAGTCTCTTTCTCCAGGCGACTGCTTATTTGACAACAGGGAAGTATCAGCCTGCGCAGAGACAGGCTGTTCCGTCTCGTATCGTTGTTATATAAGCCTTAACGTCAGGATGAAGCTTCAGAAGAAGCTGCAGCTTTCGTGTGTAATGGTTAAAGATTAGAGCCATGCAACCTGAACACACAGGAGCGATGGATCGCAAGACTTTGATGGCATGAGCATATGCTCGTACTGTCCTCACAAAACACTTGATCGCATCAGGTGGTTTTTGCAGCGCACATTGCCAGTGTGGTCAGTCCGCAAAAGTGGTTGGAGTGGGATTTGAACCCACGCCCTTTCGGACTAGCACCTGAAGCTAGCGCCTTAGACCGCTCGGCCATCCAACCGGTTGGGCATCGACATCAATGAAGATATCGCATACATGGCAACCGGCTATTTTTGAGCAAACATTATACAACTTTTGGAATGCCAAAGGCTGAAGGGTGGGCCAGCGTATCTTCTTGTGTCCTAGTGGTGTGCAGCACTAGCAATGGATCAGGAGGTGACATCCCGAATGTTAATATACTTATTACACACAGCGTGTTAGGCATGCATGCTGGATAATTGTCACAGCCATGCTCAGCATGTAGCTGTCGAGCTGGTGCTACACGCCAGTGCACATGCCACGTGTACGCCATGTAACAAGCGTAAAATTGCAGTGAGGTGTCATATGTTGTCTTGCATTTCAACACATATGTTGTCTTGCATTTCAACAATAATAATAATAATAATAGTTCACAATAATAATAATAATTTGCACGCTTGCCAGCCGCATAAGGTTGCATTTCTTGCAAAGTCTGCCTGGACAAGCCTGAGCCTGTTTTACTCTACATCGCTGGCAACCAGAGTATAGCCAACACTGCTGCATGTGAAACCAAGAACTCACTCCCCTTGCAGAAAGGAGAGTGCACCTCATGAAGCCGCCATTGCTGGCTGAGCTGTTGCGAAATACCTCAGCAGTGGCTGAAAGAGCAGTGCGACTGAGGCAATTATTGCCCAACACCAATGTCTCACTCATGGCCTCAAAGCAGCCTGAGCTCCTCCTGCAGGTAATGGTAATGACAATCACCAATCACATGCTTGCCAATCGGTGGTACANGAACAACCTATCTAGCTTAGTGCAGAGTCACCTCGCGTAGGTTCAGGTGCAACATAGGTTCAAGTGTAGCATCGGAGTGCCAAAGAAGTAATTGCCTGTTATTGCCCTTGCTTCAGACAGTTGCGCAAGCAAAGATCACCCTCCATGGTATAGTCTTACCCGTAACGTTGCTCTCCTAGCATGACGCGGTTACTCAGCTGGTCTGTAGCTCTGCCAGACAGACCTCCGCAATGTGGTCTGTGTGCGCGATTACGGTCTCAGAGTGTCTCCAGACCTCCAGCACGCCATGCTCACCAGCAACGTCAGCCTGTCATAGCAACGGGCAGCACCGCAAAGGACGTACAACGGGTGCAAGAGGCCTCTCAGTCAGATACAGAAAGAGGTCGCAATGGAGGCTCATTGCTTACATGGCAACAGATCGACGAGGAAGCTGGACCTAGCATACTTGAAGGGTACCAACTGCTAGACCACTCACCGCATGATGGGCAGCCCCGTACAGCTCCTACGACAGTGCTGGCCTCAGACGAGTCCACAACAACAGACAAGCCTGTGCTGCTGTATCGAGACACAAATGCATGGTGCCCGTTTTGTGAAAGGGTATGTGCATGCATGCAAAGCCTGCTCGTTGTGCATGCATGCATGCATGAATGCAGATCTCAGTTGTGGTGTGCATGCACAGACCTGCATCATTGTATATGCATGCATTCTTGAGCGCTTAGCTTGTCNGTGCCTGCACTGTTTGAGGTGAGGCTTTGTTGGCATGAGAGCTAAGTGTCAGCGGCTGGGCCTATAGCATAAAGCAATGAGGTCTGATTGATAAGCTGTACGGCTTGGCTGGCAGTTGCACAATGTTTCTGAGTGCATTGACTCTGAGTACAGGCTTCACATATGTCCCATGGCTGTGCTCAGCTTTTGCAATGATGGTGCAGCAGCATACACTCTTATCGCTGAGGCAGGAAAACGCATGTTGTAGCACAGGCAGATCACCAGTTTGATGCCAGCATTGTACAAGCACTCTGAACCTGCTTGCATGCCTGTTGTATCTTGTGACCACCACTGCCACTGGTTCAAACTCGCTACTGGCTGTAGCACAACACCCTACATGTCAACCAATGTCAGGGTGATAATCACTGCAACTTGTCCTGCAGCCCTACCATGTGAAGCCTAGGGGTTGGGGCACCGGGACGCTGGACCGCAAGATGGCCTCCCTTGACAGGGCATTCCAGAAGCTGCCCCCTGGAGAGAACAGGAGAAGAAGCAGACTGGAGGCCGTCTCATGCTCAGCCCCTGCCATGCCTGGTGAGTCCAGCTGTGCAATGGTCGGTTGTGGGTGGTCCAGCATATGTAACCCACATCTGGCATGCATGCGCATTGCAAGCATGGTCCAACAATAAATGCGCAGTCTCTGTGGTCAATCAAGCACTTGGTGAGGCAAGGTTAGACCACCTCCGAGCTGAACGTCAGATGCAGCAGTGCTTTCCATTCTTGACCTGCATCTGCTCGGTATGCAGTGCATCGTGACCACTGCCAGTGCTGCAAGTTTGGCACCTCAATTCTGTTTGACGCGCTGTACTCAGTACGTTCCTGCGCTGCTATGACCAGCATATGCTTCATGATAGTTGGCACACTGGTTTGCCCAAATAGCTGTGGTGGTATACATGCATACTACTGCATACCATGCACGCAGTTGCTGCCGTGCACTGAGATCCGCCAGTTGAGCATGAACCTTGACAACCGACAGGTCAGATTGGGCTGATATGCACATCAAAGCAGCTAGGCAGATAGGGTAAGGGTTGCAGCATGCCGTGCCAGATCAGGACACATGTGCATGCAGTGAGGGCATGCTTGCACATGCATGGCATTGAGGGCAGCTCCAGGGGCATTCAAAGAAGCATTAGGCACTCCTTCACAACTTTTCTCAGTAGTCAGATACGTGTGCAAGTGTACAAGAGTCTGGAATGCACACAGAAGATGGTCTTGATGATGCAACTAGGACACTAAGCTTGAGTGCTGGCCAATGCATAGGGCAGATTCTAGACGTGCATGTATGTACAAGAAAGTCAGAGAGTGGAGTGGATAAGTAGGTGGGGAGGTGTCATACCTGGAGGCGGTGTGCTTTGATGTAAGCCCACAACGTGTGCAGCACAGCAGCGCGAGTGCCCTGCTTCATGCCCAATAGCTGTGACAGCTGGCTGGACAACGTGAAGGTGTCAGGCTGGTTGTCCACCTCAATCTGGATGCTTGCCTCCACATCCTCACTCCCCTGCCGCCTGCAAGCACAAGCCAACTGGAGNTGATCATGAGTGATTTCGTCCTACTTGTGTCTCTGGTTGCCTCGGCAACATGTTTGGTCAAGCCTACCCAGAGCAGCAAAATCGAAGACTCATTGTGTTGCTGCTGTTGCAGCATGCACTCTCTGCCCAGCCTGTAAGGGGTGAGGCAGTGTGGGTGGAACATCGTGGCAAGCAATGCAGCGCAACACAGGCGCATTGACTTAGTTCATGTTGTGACCCCTGCTGCCCCGAACTTAGGTCGAAGCTGTTATCGCGAAGGCAAGCTGACAGTGCAAAACGCTGCATGCTGTAACCTTGAGCTGCCAGCAACAGNTTTGCAAACTCAGACATGAGCCACAGCTGCTGGGCCACATGTGTACATCCTTAACGCTGATGGTATCAATATGAGTCTTGCAAGATCACAATACATGCTTCTGGTAGCAAGTGGTTATTAAGACATGTAGAAGTCTAATGGGCNTGACTGCACATGAGACAGCCTTCATGTTGCATGCCCAGATGGTGCTCTGTACAGCTAGTGTACCCAGCAATCAAAGTAGCTTTGATGATTGTCAGTCTTGCAGCTGAGATGTTCGCAGTGCACTCAGCAGTCTAGTGGCCTGTCTTGTTCGTGCATGTGTCACTGATTGCAGCCAGCGTCATGCCTTGCGCTTGTGCCCCATGTAGCAGCACAGCAGGGTGTTGCACAGCTCTGTGCTGAATAACTGCTAGTATCACGGGAGGTGTAGTGGGACAGTGGGATCATTGTCCCTTTGACAAAATCCATTCGCCAGCAAAGCATGCCTCTGCAGGGACTGAGGGCCTGCCTGCTTCCCCTAATATGGTGAGCCCAGGTTTGGACCTGTGCATCAGGGTGTGCACAACAAGATGAGTGGGCAGCACAGTCAGCATTCATAGACAGTTTTAGGGTATCGGCATTTGCACTTGGGGTCTGCATCAATTACAGTGAGTGACTGCGTAGTCGGTCAGTCGTTAAGCTTTGCTGTTGCACTGCGTACTTCATGTGTTGGTGAGCGCAGGTTGCGCACGCTTTTGAGGATACTCGATGTCAGTCAGAGGTTGACATTACATTTAGTAGGTGTTGACAATGCGGATTCAAACAGAACTGCTGTCAACACCTGTTGCATCATGTCAGTGCAAAAAAGTTGCAGCACTNACATGTGGGCTGCCCTGCTTTGTTGGCTAGCAAGCTGTGGGATGCAAAGCTGGCTGGTGTACAAGTAAATAGCTGCACACTCAATGCTGAGCTCACTGAGTATCAGTGCATGCTTGCATTGCAGCTCTGGTCACCATTGCATGTTACACTGAAAGTTTGGCAAAGGAATCAGCATCATGCTTATGCATAGGGCATGCATGCCTGCCCACAGGAACAAGTTGAGGTGACCAGCGTGGGTCACCTGGTGCACAGGACACCAGAAAGACGACCTCAGCAGCAATGTTGCCGCTGTCATCATAAAGCTTCACTGCAATCTGGCATGACATGCATAGTCAAGGTCGCCAGCTGTTGGACAGTTGTGAGGTACAGGCATGGGTGCCAGGACCAACACCCACAAGCTNTCAACTTGGGGCTTGCACATCAAACACATGCGAGAGATGTTTAAACAACTGTATACGGAGGATCTACAGGCTTGTACCTCTGCTGTCCTTCTTGCCTGTGTACCCAGGTTGCTGCAAATGGGGATGAGGTCAGGTGGGCTGTTTGTGTAATCGAGGTCGATGAAGTTGAGTCGGCTGTATGTGCTTGAGCAGGTGCTTAAGTGCACCATTCACGGGATTGACCACTTATGTTCCTGCGCAAGCACAGACAGTTGACATAACTTCATTGTCCCAATTGCACAGGCATTCCACTTATACTTTATTAGACCAGAAAGGTCGTCTGTGGAAGTGTGTACTCGNCATTCAGTTCACTGCTGAGCATGGCGAGGTAGGACTGACGTTCCTGCCAATTGCATATCTTCCTGTTCTGGGGAGCTTGCTGTACTGTTGGTCTGTGTATTAAGTAGGTGACCACAGTCTCGAGTTGATACCAGTCAGTGTGCATGCTTTGCACAAGTTTGACCTGTGTATGCTTTGTGGGAGCCTGTAGTGTTGTGCATCCATCGCTGGAGGGCTGAGGGTTCACGCTCCGAGCTACACATGCGCCATGTGCTGCTATGGTGGCATGCCAACAATGACAGCAGCTGTATTTTCTAAGTTTGTCTTGCGTGTTGTAGGTGTGTCCTGCCAACTGGAAGCCCGGGGCTGCTAGCATCAAGCCTGATGCTGAGAAGTCCATGGAGTACTTCCGCAATGCCGGAACAGACACAGCCATGGCTGAGGCCACCAAGCTGACCATCATCAGCACCAAGAAGGAGTTTGACCAAGTGCTGGCTTCTGATAAGCCTCTGGTCATTGACTACATGGCTAGCTGGTGTGGCAAGTGCTCCATGATTGCCCCCTATGTCGAGGAGCTAGCAGTAAGTCCTGAGTCTGGCTTGCGACACATATGTCCAGGTGCATGCTGCAAGTATCGATGNGTCCATCAGCTTTGCATGTTGCTGATGTGGACCCATCACTACTAGGTATACTCTTGTGGCAGGCCTCTGTCTTCAGNTAAGTGTATGCACCATCGGCAAGAAGGGCCTATTCCAAATCCTCCAAGAGACTAATGCTTCATGCAAGTAAAGGAGCTTTGTGTGCATGTCCCAGCAGGACGGTCTCACTCGTCATCAGGACTGAACCTCTGTTCCCCTGCAGTTGCTTGCTGGCAAGCGTCNAAGGGTCCCTTGCCTGTCACAATGGCTTGCACAAAGAATCCAAACATAGAGAACATAGCCTGCACACCAGCGGTGGGGTTATGTAAGGTGGTGCAGGTCAAACACAGGAAGTTGACTCATAACAGCACATGCAGATGTGCAGACGGCTCATTGCTGCCNAGTTGATGTCTGCTCAAGCATTGCATGATGTCACATCTCAGTGCACACGTGCTGAATATCACTTCTTGCTTGTACCAATGTATGCCCCAAAAGCTAAATTCTGTGAGGCAGCCTAGGGTATGCAGCCTAGGGTATGCAGCTACCTTTGCAACTCACACACCATGTTCATTCCACGCTTAACCCTGTCACTGTAGGTCTCAGTATCAGCTGNTTTCTTCTGAAATCATGTAGCATTGCATGCGTGGTGGACGCTAACAAGACATGCCATTACCGAGAAAGCGCTGGTGCTGAGGTCGTTGGTANGCACTGCTGTCTGGTTGATTGAATTGGTCAGTGGCGCAGCGTGTGACACCGACGCCGGCTCTTGCTGTCTGAGGGCTGCAGCTGTTTGAGGTTGGGACCTTTGTGTTGCCTCTGGCACTGTGGAAGGTCCGGCTGTGGGCCTTGTGCTGCTGCCAGATGCAGAAGCTGATGCTGAGCTACTGCCTTGCCCGGATGGGAGGCGTAGCCCAGGGTCTGAGACTTGCTGTTGGACCTGTGGTTTCTGACTGTGACGGGTTGTCGAACTGGCAGGCAGAGGTTGAGAATCTTGTGTATGCCGTGCACTTAGTGCAGGCCCAACAGCAGGTTCATCAGCTGGCAGCTCTTCAATGACACAAGAAGGAGCACCCCTACGGCCAAAAGACTGAGGTAAGATCTCCTGAGGCTGTGCTGCCTGATTGACATGTGGAGGTGGCTCAGTTGACGCAGGCTGCTGTTTATGCTTGCTGGTATCCTGCCGTGCAGTGGTTGATGAATGTCCAGCCTGCTGTGGCCTTATAATAGATGAGTGTGCAGCTTGCTGTCCCATTCTGATTTGCTGTGCTGTGGCTGGAGCAGCAACTTGGGCTGCTGCCTGGTTCTGGACGTTGGCAGGCTGCCTGTCTGGTGGTGAGGGTGATTGCATAGCTGCTGGCTGTTGTTGTGTGGAGGTTGTGAGTAACCTCCTAGGCAGCTCATGCTGAAGGTGTTCCTGCTGATATAACAGGTCAAGGCAGGCACGCCTGTCAGCAGCTGTGGCTTTGGAGGTAGGCTCAAGCCGCAGTGCCATTTCGTAGTCCTCAGCTGCCTCCAGTAGCTTGCCCATTTCCTTGAGAGCGGAGGCTCGCCGAAGGTAAGCTTTTGTGTATGTAGGGTCCAACTGTAAGGCTTTCGTGCAGTCAGCTTCTGCTGTAGCAAACTCCTTCAGCTTGAGCTCAGCCATTGCTCTGTTGGCATAAGCAAGACAGGTTGGTTCAAGGGCAATGCTCTGAGTGTAGTTCGTCTTGGCGTCTGCATATGCACCTTGGGTGAATGCTTTGTTGCCTCGGTCCTTCCACAGTTCAGCATCACTTGGTCCTGCTTCTGAGGGTGGATGCTGCCGCATTTGATTCAGCACTGGTGCATTGGGTTTCCTGTACACATGTCAGCTTGATCACAATGGAGTCGGCCGTCAATTGCCTTGCCAAGTGCTGCAGTGAAGGGGCCCGCTAATATCAGAATTGAAATTGCCTGAGTTGCAATGATGATCACCTCCAATTCTTTTGTTCACGCTGCATCTCTACTGCTTTCTGAGCCTGTTGCTGAGCAGCAGCTTGCTTCAGGGACCCGTTCTCGTCGTCATCGTCCGCCATGGCCGCGTCATAGTCAAACTTATCCCACTTGTCCTTGAAGTAGTCGTAAGTGTGTTTGGCAGCTGTGCCTTGCTTTGCCTGTGCTGCGCTGTTGGCGGTCTCGCGAAGGATTTGAGAAGTAGCAGCTGGCTGTATGCCATTCACGCCATTACGCTGGCCACGCAAGGGCGCAAGCCCTGACTGTCTGCCAGGCACAGCAGGACCCGCAGGGCGTGCAGCACTCGAACTTCGTGTCGGACGTTTTGTCGCTGTGGATTGCCACCTTGCCAGATCAGCCAGTATGTCCTGTTGTTCTCGCGCTTCTTCTCTGATCTTAAGCTGCGCCTCCATGATCTGTTCCTCACCGCATACAGACAAGGTGCGATGCACCTGATCGGCGATCGCGCTTGCTTTTGCCTCGCCTGCAGGTGACTAAAGTGAGAATCCGTGCTGTGCTGCGCGATCCTGTGCTTTCCGACAGTGTTCGCAACACTTACCAATCTGTACAGTTGCGGCTACAGTCATCATCCTTAATGCGCCTTGAGACTAGCTTGCTCTTGCGGATTACACCAACCTTGCGCCTGTGCTTGTGACACTTTTCCCCGACCTAAGTGACGTGCATGCAGAACACTCTACCATCGGCCCGCGACTAGCGAGCTTTGCAGCACGTAGCATGCTGACCTTGAGATGTCAGAACCTCCTGGTGTGAGAGGCTGCGTTCATTGCGGCAATCTGAGCTTCAGTCAGGAGTGGTTTCAGGTGTTTGGCGTCATAGTATGCAACGGCTGCAAGGCAAGGGAGGAGTTGATCACAAAGGTACTACGCGCGAGGGTTCAATGCGTAAGGTTTGTTGGCAGTGTATGACCGGGTCGCTGCTTGCCTCAGAGCACAGCAAAGGAGCTATATCTACTGACGGATGGAGACTTGAAAAAGCTGGGGAGTATTGCCAAAATAAATCCGCACAAGAAGGAATGGAATGCCATGCGGCTTTACATGCAGTCTCAGGCGAGTGCAACATGCATCACCTTTGACACGCATGTGTTTGTCTGGACCTATGACCAATGTCACTGCATGTTATGCCTGTGGACTGTGCCTGCATTGGTGCAGCATCCGACTCATTTATCACAAGCAAGCATAAGTCATACCACCTAATCTCATGTCCTGATTCACCCACTTCTTCAGGTGCTATAGAGCCCTACAAGTGTTTTCCACCCTCAGGGATGCAACTTGCTACACAACATGATGAAGTTTCACTCACTGCTCATGTTAAGGCACAACCTGCAGTGCAAGATTGAATCATGCTTACAATCAGAGCATCCACGCCCCAGCCTTGTTGCGCAGCCTTTGCAGCAAGCTCAGATGTAATCATAAACTCTTCTTCCTTTCATTGGCGTGCTTCCAACCTAGGTTGAGGAGGCGAGTTACAAAAAGCATGGTGGTTTTGATGGGGTCCAAGAGGCACGGCGACATCAATTAGATGCTCAAGCTGCAGCGCGGGCCAAGAGGAAAGCTGATGATACCAAAAAGGTAGGCACAGTCGTTGAAACATACGGCTTGTGCGATATGCGCTCAGTTTTACCATACACTTTCAGGACCATTTTGGATGAAACTCAGACAGTCCAAGCAAAAAATCTGTATTCGCGAGATGGATGAAGCACAACTCCACTGCTGTTCTGCTGATGCAGGAAAGCAGTCAGACTGCACGGATGGAACGAATAAAGCGCAAAATTACTGATGACCTGCAGCTGCACTCAGACACTGCAGGTACACCTTACCAATAGATGTCACATCAAACTGATACTGTCTGGCAGTGAAGTTATTTCAAGCTTTTCTTGCACAAACTGCATCTCTTACGCATGCTCATGTTTGTATCTGTGCATGAGAGCTGCTAAGCTTACATGGACAGCGTTTTGCCTGCAACCTGCAGGATATAGTTGTTCATGCAGATATGCGACGCGCATTAGCAGCTTGTTACATGTTTTCAGATTGCCGAATGGAAGAGCCAAATGGAAGAGCCACGCACTGCATGACAGCTTTTTGCCTTACTTTGCTGGTCATGCTTACTAAGATTCACTCACAACATTTATGTCTTGCAGATGCTGACGTTGAAAGTATCTGAAGCAGACTAATGCCAGCCAGCCTCAACTTGGCAAAGATTTGCAGGACTTCTCATCCGCATTGCAGGCCTATACTTGGTTCACTGTCTACAGCTCGCAAAATCTTTCCCTTTGATGTGTCTGGATTCTCTTGCAACTGCTGCTGCGCCTATGGTGCTGCTATGCCACAGCAACAGGCAACACATTAATTGCACCACACTTCGAGACACATACAATCTGAACAGCGGATGGACACAGAATGCAACACCTGACTTGCAATACACAACAGTACGTTTGGCTACCTACCTACAGATCTGTAATTTTGGATTCATTCCTCCAGAATGATCAGATAATTTGCAGCTGACTATTCTGCAGACTTCATCTAAGTTCTTGCTGTGGGAGTAAGGGCTGCTCCAGTCCTGGGTAGGTAGTCTCATCCTCTGTGCTTGCTCCTTGTACGGCTGTCTGCATCTGTGTTTGAGTGTGGGTGCTGCGCGAGCCATTCACAGCTGCAGCCACTTCTGTCAACGCATGGCTGCTAGCATTCACTGCCTTGCTCACAACTGCTGCAACCAGCCCTGGACTTGCGCCTGTTGTTGTGCAACATCGCGGTCACTGTGCTGATCATCTGTGCCCCTGTTAGCTAAGATGCATACACCCGCATTGCCTCAGATCACAGGTGTGCAGCTCAAGTACCTTCAGGTCTTTCTGTCTTGGATGCATTTGATGCATTAAGCATCTGATAGCATTTTGCAACTTCAGATCTAGCCTGCAGCATGTTATGAAATATGTGATGAAGTCAATATTGCCATCCATATGTCGATAAACAGAGATGTCACAAGTGCTTCTTACTAACTGCCAGAACACCATATTTAAAGCGTAGTCACGTTCACTGTCAGTCAAAGTGCTAGACGCTCCTGCAAGCTCTGACATGGACAATCTCTGGCAATACCTCAATGGTCTCCTGTTCCTGAAGAATTGCCCTGTCCAAGGCTTCTCTGAGCTGACCATGAACTCCATCATGCAACTTCTTCAAAGCAGCAAGCTCTTCAGCTGAGGTTCGCCAACTGGTCTCTGCCTATACTCATGTGGGTTGAGTTGATGAAAATTGAGGACTTCGTTTGCACAGCCAACAGATCAGGTATTAGGGTCCCTCCAAAAGGCAACAGGGCACACAAGCACAGATAAGTTGCATTCGGTGGTCCAGCTGACGCATCTGCTGCCACACATCTACATGTGCATGTTGCCATTCAGCAGTGTTTCCTTCGAGGTCCGTACGCAGGCAGCAGCTGCACTGCTGACTCATCGGACAGTACGTAGAGTCTCGGGCTGCAACATGGGACACTGCAGAGTAGACGATAGGCTGATTTACCTCCTCTATGCGAGTGTTGCGATCAGCAATGTCCTCCTGGACCTTGTCTTTGTCATTTTTTGCCGCTTCAAGCTGTAGGGCAAGCACCAAAAGGTCCACCCTGTCCCAAGTACTGATTGTAGCAGCATGAATTGAATGCATACCGCTCTGTTCAGGCGTCGTATTTCACTGTCTTTCTTCTCGTTTTCTGCTGTCAGGTGAGTGTATTTGTTTTCTGTACCATAAGCAAGTTTCATGACGCTGTGCGTATTGAGCATGACATGACAAGTACAAGCTAAGGCAGCGTCATAACACAGGCTCTACAACCAACAAGCCGACTGCACTGGCTACACAAGCACCCATGTGCTAAGGGGATGCCTTAGAGCTGAGCTCTATAGCAAGGAAGACTCTCCTGTACCTACCGTGCTCAGTAATGACCGAAAGCAAAGTGCTGAGCTGTGCTGACCGAGACTTCACATACCACAACCCCCCTGCGCCTCCGCACACGAGGAGCAACACTAACACAGCCAAACGCGCACTACTGATCTTTGTCTTGCTCTTGGTTCTGTATGCTCGTGGACTGTTCACGGTGTACGGAAGCATGCCCCGTTCAAAGTGTGGACGAGCAGCTGTAGATAGCTAAGTCGACCCGGATCGTTGCCCAACACTTGTTGCATACGCCACAGCAAGTACTGTGCAGTGAACGCAACAGGCCTTCATACCGGAGACATGAGCAGCGTCTTCCGAATCCGAGACTTCGACTGCAAACGACACTTGTACGACTCGCGATGACGAACAGAAGTTACGCTTATTTACGTTGTGTTACGCTGGCACATCTGTTTTTACGGCGTCGTCGACAACACCGCTGGAAGCCAGAAGATTAAGCACGTGCACGACTTTGTGACTGGACAGCTAGTTGCATGCAGATCTGCATTGCAAGTCCTGGTTTTTGACAAGGCCTGTTGTGCATTGCGACGTTTGCACATTTGGACTATAGGACTAGTGGAGACATGCTGCTGGTATCGAGCTCCGCGATTACCTCGTCCGGCCTGCAGCCGTTGCCACAAAAACCTCGCATCGGTCCACACGGCCTGATCCGTGCTTTCAGACAACCATCTGGCATAGCCGGATGCCGCAGGCAGAGGAACTTGTACTGTAAGGCACAAGATAGAAGCTCAGCGACAACCGACATCCGGAAGGTAGACACGGAGAAGGGCGGAATTCTTCACAGTCTGAGAGAAACAGTATTTACGCCTGAATCCCTAGTACCCTTGGGCATCGGCGTGGGAGGCGGAATCTTAGCAGGATATGGCCAAGATGGTGCCCTCATAGGTATGCAATTGCCACAAGCTGCTCAGCCAGTATCTGCCACAGGTGCACTGCTGCACTCACCTTGCTACTGGCTATGAACTGTTGCAGGTGCTGCTGCTGGTGCTGCACTTCGGGCTGCGCAGTTGCTGTTCTTGCAGCAGACAGTACCCTTCACCTACAGAAAGCACACTCTGATCCTGCCTGTGGGAATTGAACTGCTCATGGGAGATGCCACCTTCAAGCAGCAGATTGGTGGCTATGCACAGGCAGGCAAACTTCTCAAGGAGAACAACTCAGATTACCAGCTAATCCAGGGCATTGCCAAGCGTGTCATACAAGCCGTTGGCAAGGAGTATGGAGGCGGCTTCCAAAAACACGTTTCTAAGTTCAAATGGGAGGTTGTTGTAGTGGATGACAAAGTACCAAATGCTTTTGTATTGCCTGGTGGCAAGATCGTGGTCTTTACAGGTGAGTACCTGACTTATAGCGCAAGCATGCTGTGTGGCTGGAAAAGAAGAAAATTTTGTTGGATCTCTCAAGCCAAAAAAATGACCGAAATGCGAATTTTGCTGCAGGACTTATCAAGCTGATGGAGAGGCGTGAAGACTTGCTTGCAGCTGTGGTACGTGATGCCTCACCCTCTTCTGACAAGTGCCTGGATTTTTGTATCAGCTGCACACAGTGCACATGTGACCTTGCAACCTAGTTTAAGAACCTGCCTGGTCACACTGAGGGCTACACTGGATGACATGCTCATCACACCAGCCCTTCTGATTACTTCCTTTCACACATGATCCACACGGCAAACGCACATGCTGTGGACCAGCAGTCTGTGTGTAGCCTGTCCTTGCACCAACATGGCTTACTGCAGTGCAAGCAAAACTTGTTAGTGATGGCACACGGGGCATGCTGCAGGTTGGTCACGAAGTTGCACATGCGGTAGCAAGACACAGCAGTGAGAAGCTGAGCCTGGGAATCTTCTTGACGATTGCCAGCCAGCTTGCCATCCAGGCTTTCCAGATCTTTGCCAGGCGGAATCAACAAGGGGGCCGAGGGGGCCCCAACATTGGCGGCCCTGCTCAAGGCACGCCTGTTGCCTGGTGAGATCTTCATGCATAGCTTTTGTCGCAGGGCAAGCTCATGCAATACATTGGAAGTACCTGGAAAATCAAGCCCCTCTCCTCGTGTATTATCCATGTGCACAGCGCGCCCTGCAGACACAACTGAACAAAAACTGTCTTCATCATCACATGGCAGATTGCCTTTGATCAGCAACACAAAAAGGATGTATCCTCAGCAGTAAACCTGATGTTGACAGCCGCATGTAGAAGTTGGGCACAGGCACCGCACTGTACACAGATGTACCCATGTGCTCATGGAATACAGTTGACTCAGACTGTGTTGACGGACATGGCAGTCCGGCATGTGATTGATTCTGCCTTTGCACAGATGCCACAACATAGCAATCGTGCAGCTTGCATCAGTCCTGGACCGCTCAGGCCTGTGCATTGCAAGGCTCACCCTATTGATGTCAGCATGAGTCAGCGATTACCCCCAAAATGCTATCTGCCTGCCTGGTGTCCTACATGTTATATGTTTCACAGCTCACAGCCCACTGAACAGGCAGGCTTCTTAGTCTACTAGACACACTGCATGAGGTTGATGTCGATGGTCAGTCAGCTTATGATAGCAGCTTGGATGTGTAGGGGCGGACAGCAGAGAGGGGGTTTTGGGGGCAGAGGTGGCAGGGGTGGCTATGGGCAGCAGCGACGGGGTGGCGGCGGTGGGGGCAACATCCTGCTGAACCCTCAAGTCATCGGCATCTTCACCAACCTGTTCCTGCAGCTGCCCTTCTCAANATGGTAGGATTGACTCATGTGTAGCATCTTCGACATCAGCAGCTTCATTCCAGTAGATCAAAGTTGACAAAGTGACCGCGACATTGCAAGAACAGGTTGGTTGAGAGATTTCACCGGCTCGTACAACATCTGCCGTTCTGAAGCAAACGCTTTGTGAAGTCGTTCAAGTGGCTCCCTGAAACACGGTAAGCAGGTCATGCCGCAAAACCGCAACAGCAGTCTGTTCAGCGTCCAGCCGTGGCAGCAGATGACCCAGTCCATCGCAACAGCGGTGTGCAATNTTGCATAAGCACTTGTCTTCAGCGATACTTGCAGCCATTTTGCTGTACATGTGACATCTCCAAACAGACATCAACACTCCTGGAAGGGGTGTCAAGTGCACAGGTCACCGATCTTGACTGGCAACCATGCTTGCGGGCAACATTGTCAGTTGCTTTCAGAAACGCATGCAACCTAACAGTCACAAGAGGAGTCATTGTAACAAATGTCTAGTGACAGATCCTGCAATNATTGTCACATACTGTCCTTTTGGGAGTGTGTCACCATACTTGTCCCCCAAGCAAGGACATTTGCAGGTTTACAGTTTGCCTCCTCGCTGGTTTTAGCTAGCTGTTTACTGTTCAGCGATAGATTTGCTCTTCTTGANACAAGCACTGCTGCATGTGCTGATGGCGCTGAATCTGTCCTACGCTTGTCTGGATGTTGAGGAACTTGCGTTGGGCAGAGCCAAGTTCACGACAATGTCCACGTAGCCTCTCCTGGAGTTCCTGCAAGAGCAGACACTGAATATTAGCCACAGCTTGGGAAGCCTTCACAGTGGCATTACAACCAAGTCCGCATGCAGCAGGACAAGTCTGATGCAATCATGGCAACTTTGCAGTAAGCATTTTGCTGATTGCTGACATTCAACCCGGAATGTTNGACACCGTGTCACAGTGCCTGCCATGATGTCTGCAAACTGCAGCTTGTGACAGTCTGTTGTCCTTTGATGTGCAACAAAACAGCAGCCTGACTTTGGACATAAGGTCGCAGAGGTGTTGCAACATGAGCGACATTGCCTACTGACCTTCTGTAGTCTGGCATGTACTTCTTGGCATGTCTTGGTGCCAACAAGGCGGGCCATCTTGCAGCACTCGCCTGAGAAAATCTCTGCAGCCTTGTCAAACNAGAAGTCAAGTGGGCGCGGCAGGCCGCAGCAGTCACGATCAGGCGAAGCCGGTGGTGGCTTCTTTGGCAGCAGCAAGGTGCCAGACACATTCTCACCTAGCAGCACCTCCAACAGCCAAAGGGCAAGCTCAGCTTCTGGTGGGCGCAGTAGATCACAGCAGCCCAAGTCTGGCGGAGGCGGCTTCTTTGACGATGTGAAGGTGCCCAGCTCTTTTGAGCGCAACTTGGATGATGAAGAGATTGATGTCAACTTCTACCAGCAGTCTGGCGCCAAGTCAACAGAGAGTAAGAGTTTGACCCTGCCATACACTACACATGTTTTTTGTTTTTCTGGGTGCGGTGCATACCTGACCACTGACTGTCTTTGTCTCAAGTGCATCACATCAAAATATTGGCAGTTGTAATCAGCCATGCATGTTTCATTCATTGGCTGTGCAGTCAGAGACGTCAACAAGACTGGTTAGTATAACATCAAGTTCATTCCTCCGTACTTTGAGCTGTTCCAAGCCATGCTTTTGGCAAGTTAAATACTCAAGTCAGGTGTTGTTGTGCAACACAATGCAGGCAAGTATTTACAGCACTGCACAATGCACGCAAGTTCGGCAGATGTCAGCAGCTGGCTTTGAGTTTGCAAAAGATGATGTAGCCTTTGATTCCCAGAAACGGTCCAATGTGAAGCTGCGTAAGAGCTCTACAACAGTGTTATACCATTTTGTGTTGAATTGCGACATGTCACAGCAGCTAATGGATCCCAATCTGCGTGCAGAACGTAAGATCAAGGTGGACAGGGCAGAAGCAAGACGGCAAAAGGGTGGAGACGATGCCGGCCAGCAGTTTGAGCAAGGAGCAGATCAAGCTGCTGATGCTGCTCAACAGGGCCTCAACCAATTCTCCAAGAGTAAGCCAGTGCATGCCTGGATGCTGAACTTTCTGCACTTTCTCATGCTGGCATGCCCACTTATTGTGTGTGTGCATCTCAGTCATGTCTGCGCATCTCAGTTGCATGACAAGTGTCTGCTATCCTGAGCGAGCGCGCATGACACAATATTCGCACAAACAGCACTCAAGCATGCCAGAGCCTGTGTATGGTTTGTGAGTGCAGCCTGAGGTTTGCCATGTCCAGTACATGGCCTATACACACATGTATGTGTCAGGGAAGCATGAAGTGCTTTTAGGAATGTTATATGTATACTTCCTCATGTCCTTGCTGGAACAGGCAGCAGCACTTGTATTCTATGCGCGATCTGTGCAATGTCACGCCTGAGTATGCTTGGTGTTGCTTCAGACATGCAGCAAGGTGCCAACCAACTCCAGCGAGGTGCTGATGAGCTGGACAAGAACGCCACCAAGGTTGGCAACAAGCTTGAGAAAAACCTGGAGGAAGCTGCAGATGCAGCTGTTGACAAAGCAGCTGATGCCCTCTCTCAGGCCCAGTCTGCTNGGCAATGCACGTGCAGAGGAGGTGCTGCAAGTGGTGCAACAGGCTTACGAGCCGCAATTTGCGGGAGGGAACCTTGCATTGTAGAAGCGCGCACATGAAACAAGGTGACAGCCTGAAGTCAGGAGCAGATTGAGACAGATTGGTACAGGCTTGTCTGAGCAGGGTTTGCCATGTCAATGGCACTTATGTTGTGTGCTGTAAATCAGCTGTACAGCCCAAGGAACAATGTGAGACACACAGTTTACCCAAACAAGCACATCTGGATGAGCTTGCGTAAACTCGATCAATCAAAAAATGCAGGAAGCACAGCTTGCTCAATCATAATCACAAGCCCAGCAACCCACAACTGGCAATGCAACATCGAGACAGCAGTTCCTGTACTTGCCATGATCAATGCAGCTTCAGATCACAGCGCCACAACAACCTGTACCAGTGTCATGACCTGCAACAGCAACTGCAGATCTCACCTTGGACCAGAACTTGATGGCAAAGGAAATGGTCTCCATGGTGTAGGGGTGCCCTCTGATGAAGAAGCCACCAAACAGCACTCTGCTCAACCCATACCTCTTGGCATTTAGGTACGCCAGATGGCCAATGTTATAAGACACCATCCTGGAGTATCCACAAAGCTCAGCATCGCAATGATGACTCGTAACTGGGCCTGTGCTGCTGTGAATAGCTGAGTCCAAAGGATATGCACATTCTCATGATCAATGCAGTGCAGATTTTGCTAAATGTCAGAGCCAGTGTACGCCTTGGCAGGCACTAGGGGCTTATGAGGTCAGATGCCCTGGATCACCAGCAGGCTTGCCCCATTCAAACGGGGCATGTAGTGTCAGTGTCACCTTGCAGCCTGCCCCCANAGCTGCGACGTGCACATTGCAGAGCATGCTTTGCATCCTAGCATACGGAAAGCGCCACACACGTCACGTATGAGCTCCATCACATCAGCTCCCTCTCAAGCCAGCGAAGCTGCGTATGGCTGTGTACAGGTGGCACAGCAGGCGAACACAGAGTTGCTGCAGCTGCCTGATCAGTTTGGCTCCAGTGATACTGCTGCCATTCTGGCTCATGTCAGCACTGAGCTCAACAGCCCGGCTGAATCCACAAGGCTAGAAGCTCTTCACTGGGTGCTTACTTCAGCTTGTAACACAGCTGCTGCATACAGCATCCAATTACAACCATGTTGCACATTGCTGCATGCAACATGCCGTTTCAGAGAAAGCTCCATCATGCCTTATCTGGCTGGTATATATTTCACAGCCGGTTTCTGTGCGCTTTTTGTCCACGTGCACAAGTCTGTCTTGGTGAAGCATGAGGCAAGATCTGCAGTCACAGACTTGTACAAGCAGTACTGCTTCTTTCTGCTAGGCACGACAATCTCCCAGCCTTAAGTCCTGGGAAATTGTGGTGGTTTAGCAGAAAGAAGCATNGGGGACTGGCGTGGCAAATGCTGGCTGGTAGCCATGAACTGGCTGAACTCAACCCAGGTTGGTTTTGTAATTTGCACAACTGAAAACATGACTTGTGAAGGCTGTAGCGCCACCTTATGATGCACATTGCTTGCGCTTCACTCATGACAAGCGCAGGATCCAGCCTTTGTCATCATGTTGTACAGCCACTTTTGTCGATACGGCACAGACACAGACATGTGAACTCAAGGTGCTCAAAGGCACATGTCACATGAGCTGGAATAGGGGCACAAGTCATCTTGTGGCGCCAGACATGACTGCCCAACCATACAAGGATGAGCATCACTGCAAGCAGTGTCAGTGANAGACTTGTGAATGCTTCCATCGCTGCTGCACCACGTGAGAGCGTCAGGCATTGCTTGACAGCACAGCCTACTGAGCACAAGCTCAGACCTCACTGTTGTACGCTTCCGGCTGTAGGTAGACGTGCACTGCGGCCACGACGTTATGTCTATGGCTGTACAGCCTCTCGACATGACGCAGGGTTAAGCGTGTTGGGTACAGGTGTGGAAGGTGTTAACGTGTAATCGGGGTCGTCACGCACAGCTGGCCACCTGAAGCCATTCAAAAGTACACACCGGAAGAGGATGTTCAAAACATGACTGCGAGCGTCTGTTCCAAAATCGTTGTCAATGGCTTCAGCCCGCTGCGAGGAGCATAAGCTGGAGCCTGAGNAGGCAACACATAAAGCTAGACCCCCTCCAGCAGGGATTGCTCGGCAAGTGAGACAGGTACATTCCAGTTACAAGTTGCGCTGTCAATGCAAACCCTGCTTGCTTGTGATGTCCACTCAAGCTGCTTTGATTGCTCATGCCCCTGTGCCGCAAGTTATGCCTTTGACAATACAGGGTGTTGTCTATGCANTTCACTTGCAGAAATGGCTTGAAACAGGTGTTGTTTTGACGTAGTCAACTTCGCCCACCACCGTACAGAAGCACNCAGGGGCAGGCATGGTTGCCTGCATGCTAGCTTTCAACTGCATGCAGATAAGGAGCAACGAGGTACGACTGCTTACATGTCTGAGCGGCATGCTACTCTGGATGCAGATTGGACCTTACTTGCATATGGTGCGATAATGGCAGTCACAATCTGCTCTGTCATGCACAACAGTAGCCCACTACAACATGTCACCGACATCCTGACCGTTGTACAGTCTGACTCACTATCAGGTGGTGCAAGACGTACATTGCTGCNCAGCAGTCATTGCAACAGCCTTGTGCACTCACTTCCCCAGGCCCCGCCATTATCACCACAGACCAGCAGGCAGTGCAACAAGCTCCAGCTGATCAACCCTCCTTTGACACTCCTGGTGGTGCTGGTGCTGAAGACAGCAAGGCCAAGGCTGGCAGTGCAAGTGCTGCTGATGCAGCTAAAGTGACCCATGTAGACCTGGTCAGTGACAGCGCTGCATTGACAGCACTGCCTGTTGCCAAGCGTGAAGATGCCTCTGAAGTCCACAGTGGAAACATGGCAGCTCGGGAAGAAGGCTGCAGTGCTGGCACTGGCAGTGTGACAGCACACATCAGGACCAGTAGCCAGAGCAACACTGATTCGGCTGTTGACAGTATGCCAGTTGACAGTATGCCAGCAAACAGCAAGCTTGCATGTAAGGAGGTCCCCACTGCCGGCAAAAGTGGCAGTGCAGCTCTTAACAGCAACAGCAAAACTACAGTCTTTGCNTTTCTTGGCTTGAAATGGGTGATCAATGGAAGGTTTGACTTGAAGAAAAAGCTTTGGCAGCAGTGTATGCATGTAAGCGAGGAAAGCTGGTAGCAGTGGAGAAAAATGACTGACCTGTATGTTTCAGTTTGGCGACGCTTGATTTGGTCTTCAGGTCCTTTGTGAGCTCCCTGCCAGTGCCCTTTGCATCTTGCCGCCAGCCAGTCCTGCAAACACATTGGGAGCACACATCTGATTGATGTTTGTTATCTGACTCACATGCACAGCCCCTCAGTGCAGTGCATGTTTTCAGGCAAATGCTTACATGCAAGGAAGCACACCATATCTTTGCTCTTCCACAGTGTACAAATAGTCACCGAGGGATGGCCAGAAGTCTTGTCTTGGTTGGAATGGTACCAACTGGTAATCCTTGCATCCAGCNTTGGGGCGGGTCACTGCATTCCCCTGGTTGTGGCATTGGCAGCAGTGAGTCGTCCGCTGACACCAGCAGTGATGATGGCATCGAGCTGCAGGAGCAGACTCATGTTGAGGCTCTTGAGCACACCATAGGTGAGCTGCTTGATAATGCATCGTGCCGCGNATGCAGCATGTGTGGCATGCTGCCTCAAGGTGGATGTGTTGAATGCTGTGGAGTACATGAGCGGCATCAGATTCTGGCATCTGCGCTGCTGTGCATGCTAGATCCAGCGTACTGTCCTCTTGGTTCTGGGCAAGGTGCATAGACTGCCAAGGGACTGAAGTATAGNTTTACAACGCCTGTCTTGACAATGTTTGCTCTCATTGCATCATTGAGGCGTTTAGTCTGCACTGANCATGTATGTCGGTGTTACATCTGTTGGCAGGATGGGATTGCTTGTTATGCGCAAGTTTGGGCAGCGATGCTAGAAGCAGCTGAGCTGCAAGGCATGGCACTGTGTGAGGGCAAGCTGCAACAGTGTCTCATGGGNTTTCTTTTGGCAAGCTTACCAGCAGCAGGCCTATGCAACTGCAGTTTTGGCCGAGTTCACTGCAGAAGCTGTCCCAGTGGTTTGGCCGGAACATGTTGTCCACCTGTACTGCAAGATAGNGCCACCTTGCAGGCAGCAGCACTGCACCAAAAGTGACTGCAGGTGCATACTTGGCACACTTGGCAGGACTAGCCTTCCTACTGACAACATGACTTTTGTGTACTTAATGGGTCTGCAAAGCAAGCATGGGAACAACGCTGTGGCAAGACACAGCGCAGCATGTCTCATGCATGAACAGCGAGTGGCTTGACACCTGCACTGCACTTTGGGATAGCATGGTCACCTTTGCATGCTGGATGACAAGACTGTTGCCACCATTTGGTCAGCAGCTGCAGGACCTCAGCAAGACATGTGATCAGCAGTCGGACTGCTGTCCGCCTGCACACATGCAGCTTGCCGCAAGTCCGGTACTGTTCTTCTGTTCATTGTGGCACTTCCCCTGCAGCACACACCTCCCAAAGCTCCAGAATCTTGACTGCTTTACACCAGTTCGCCCTCACTACAGCATACATTGTGTAGTGGCACATGCTGTGTGAGTTTGGCACACCTCTTGCTGCTGCCAAGCAATGTGCTTTCCACAATCCAGAGTGTTGCAGCACCCCTGACATCGTTGTGTCCATGTGGCAGGGCGGTGTGAAGGTTGTGGCGGGGTGCACGGGTCCAGGGGCGCTGCACATACACCTGCACAGGGAGGACAGCACTGTTTTGCAGGTCAGTCAAGTCTCCCTTGTTTCTGGACTTTCCTTCCACAAGCCAAGCTGCACGCTAGCACACATGCTCTCTACACATGTGCATACCAGCATTCATTTCACAAGGTCTCACATGCGAGAGGCTTCAGGCACCAGGCTCAGCAAGTCTTGTGTAAGCAGACCCATGTAACACGCAGACTACCACAGCCTTGCCTGCCTGACTGCGATGACGTCNTGCAGGTTGCTCTCCATTGGTTGCAGTTGCTTCCTTCGGATCAAATCAGTCATGTGCAACTGCAACAGGTATTCAAAAATCCATGCCTCACTGACTCAGTGCTCACATATGACCATGTGTGAGCTTATATCCACATGTGAGGGGCAGGGGGCCATTGAATGCATACAAGCAAGCCATGCTCGTCAAAATCCCGGGAAGACGAAAGCTGCTACATGCACTCAAGAGCAGCCATTTGTCAAGGAAGACTTGTGCTGGGTTGCTGAGAGCGCCACAATCAGCTCCTTTGTTTCTGAGCATGTCGCTGCTNAGTAGCTGTGTTGCAGTAGCTGTGTTGCATGAATTGTGTATTGCAATGCTGTGCACGTCATTGCTGTCCACTGCTGTGCAGATTTTGTCATTCCACCAGTGTGTAGCTTACTACATGTCGATGCTATAGGGAACACCTCACACATCCTACCTCCAATCAAGGTTTATTATGCTCGCTTGCTACTGAGCTGCAATGACCTGACCTGTCCTGATTTGTGCAATTGCACCACAATTACATGTCCTGCTGTCCACAGTCCATTGTGCTCAGACAAGCCACGCATGTTTGCCTTTCGTTTCTGAGGGTATTGTCTGAACTGCTGACATCCTTGACCTCACAGCGGCAATTACCATGCTGTGAAATTCTCTCATGTACTTGCGGGTCTTGTGATTGCACGATATATGCGAAACGCCTCTATAGCAGCACCAGCACCCTTGCATCTTCATCATGCTTCTGCAGGGCAATATCAACGCACTGAATCTGACTGGTGCCTAGTGTGCAGGTGTGAAGCTGCCTTCTACAGCAGCAGACCTTGGCCAGCAGGGCTCAGGCATACAAGCTGGCAGCAGTGCCAGGGGTGGCGCTGGTCTCAGTCCTGTTGTCCTTGCTTACCTTGGTAAGTGTACCTGTGCTGGTCTTGCATGTGCTTGCAGTGAAGTGCTGCTGATGTGTCCATGCAACACCAGTCGCTGGGCAAGCTTCACGGGGCATATGTCTGTCACCATTGGCTCGTTTCGACAGCCGGCCTGTGTCAGCTTCACATGAAACGATGTCTATCAGCATATTCAGAATGGATTCAGCAATGCACTCTTCAGGCCTACTCAGCAGAAGCATGCATGCCCTGTGATCTCGTGCTGACTCCTTTGACAAGTCATTCTGCTGTACTATCTTGTCTGCCAAAGTACAATCGNGGTCACCAGTCGGTACTGAAGCAGCTGATGGTTCTGGAAGATCATCCTCCTGCAGATCAGCTTTAATGTTTGGAAGCATTTGTTGATGGTGCAAGCTTTTTCACAGCGTATACACCAACATCTGTAGGCGATACATCTGGATGAATGAGATGAATTTGTAAATTGAGTGTGCACGTTGTAACAAGTCTGCTTCAAGTTGTTGATTGGTTTGTCCCTTGTAGGCATGCACATCTGCCATATGCATGTGTGCAATTGAACNCAGCTAATGGTGTGCCTGTCTGCAGGAATATGTTGTGTACCTGGAAGACGCATTTGTGTAAGAGATCGTCTGATGAGTCTTGGGGACCTTGGAGAGTGGATCATCCAGGACCACATATAGTGATCGATTCATGTCTGCAAGATCCTCAGGCTGACCAGCACTGCGCAAGCCATGAATATTGGGATCAAGCCCTCCTGGGGATCAAGACAAAGGATGTGCAAGGCAATACAGGTGAAAGCGCTCTAGCTTTGGACAACAGCAAAGCTGCTTCTGATGCAGAGCACGCATGTCCCACAAGCGGCTTACATTGACTCCACGCTGTTCTGTCTCATAGTATAGCTCTCACAGAAGCTTGCAAGCACAGAGTAAGCAACAAAGTTGCTGTAGCCATGCACATATCTGTCGCTGCCTATGAGAGTGGCACAAACNATGCATCTGTGCATCACACAATGCACATGTAGCGCATCCTGTGGATGCACAAAGTTGTGTTGCAATGCTGCGCGTAAGTATATGCTAACCTTGCAGTGACTGCCTTTTGCTACCCANGGGTCTGTCGTAGCACAAATCATTGCTGCGGCAGGGAAAGAACCAGATAAAATTGTCTGCTAACTGTCACACCCCTTGAGCCAAGCAAAAGCTGTATCGTCCTCTATTTTTCGCTAGCCAACTTTGTGACGTTCTTTCCACAAAAGTGTGATCAGTGAAGTGCAGACAATCTAGTCTCCCTTTCTCCTGAAGCTGCATCCCTCAGTCAGGCGTGCCTTGCCCCCAGTTGGTGTGCACAGGATGGTGCTGCAGTTGGTGCAGGTAACGACGGTCTGGCTGTGACTGAACACAGTGGTGATGTTGAAGCATCCCTGGCATTTGACATCCATGAAGTAGCTGTTGGGTGACTGCACCAATCGCTTGAGCTTGTGCTTTGATTGCTCGACCTCCTTAGGTGGGTGAAGGAGATCGATATCGCTGGACAACACCATGTTCGCTGCCGGTGTAAAGACGCTTGGAACTGGCACTGGCAAGAGTCTGAGAACGTGGCACACCTGTGCGAACACCCGGTAGAGTAAGAGAGGCCTTGCTGTACACGCGAGGTAGAGGATGACGGCTGCCTCGAATGAAGAAGAGTTTAGATCTCCGTACCGTAACGAGGCCTGTAATCACCTNTGGTGTGCCTAGCGCTGGTGCAAGCCTAGGCTCAGCAATGGCATGTTTCACTTCAGGTGCTGCGCCACTGGCGAGCAGTTGGCCCTGAGATGAGGTGAGAGTATGAGTGAGCTGGTTTACAGTATGCTGCACCCGGTTTATATGTGGCACCCCTCCAACACTATAGATCAGAGACGAAGAAGTCTGAGACGGCGTTGTTCCACTTGGCGCAACATTGTGACCTGATGTTGAAGCCTGTGGCAATTGCTCAGGCACTACAGTTGGTGCGCTTTGCATGCCATGATGTGCAGATGCTGGGAGCGGCTCTTTCTGCCTCTTTGCCGAGGGCTTGAGCTGAGTCCTCTCTTTGCTCTGTTGCACCTTGTCATGCGGGTCACTGCTTTGAGCAGCGCTNGTCTGTGCACCTGCTGCAGCACTACTTGCTAACATTGCAAGACAATACACGCGTCACTCAGGCAATCAGGCATGTCATATACTGGATAGACTAGTGCAGGTGGTAGGCACACACCCAGACGATGTATGGGCCACATCATCCTTCCCCACATCATCATTCCCCCCATCATCATTCCCCCACGTCATTCCCCACATCATCCATCATCATCAGCATATGGCTCACATGATCCATCATCCATTATCCATCAGGGCACTCTGTTGCTTGCAGAGCATTGAGGGCTTGATGGATGATGTGACGGCTGCTANCTGAGTACACACCTTAGTGGCACGAGCTTGTCTCTCGTGTTCCCCTGATCTATGTCTGTCAGTGCTGTTGGATCAACCATGTGCCTCTGTCTGATAGAAGGTGTCAGCACACCAAGTGATCTCATACATTGGTGAAAACAAGGTCACTGTTTCCAGCTTTTCGGCCAAGGATTTTCCCTCGGGGCATACGCATCTAAAGTCATGGCATCAGGCCTATATTGAGGATGTCTTCCAGCCTGTGCTTGTGCTGTTCAGCAAGCACAACGGCAGGCTGTTCAGCATGTGTTTCACACATCCATCCCCCACCAGCTAGCCTTTATGCATACCCTGTGCAGAGCCTGGCAGTCTAAAACCAGTCAGCACTGGACGTGTGTGCCCATCGTCCAACTGCTCTACCATCAGCAGCAGGACAGGCATTGGGTCTGGGCCTCTCAGATGCATAGCAGATGCTATTTTCAGACTGTAACCCGAGCAGGCCTTGACAGCAGGCAGTGCTGGCCATCAGCTTGACTCCTGATCACACATGTCTAAACCATGTCAGGACTTGACCTCCAGCCTTGCATGCGTATGTGCAGGACGGGCACAGGGGCAGGGCCTTTTGGATGCAGAGCTGATGCCCCCAGAGCAGCTCTCAAGCAGGCCTTGGTGGCAGCGCCTGCCTGGCAGCAGAAGTCAGGGCTCCCTCTCAAGGGGGGGCTCCCATGAGGATCTGCGATCTGGTGAGGTTCAGCCTACCACTCAACGCTCAGCTGCTCAGCAAGCCCGAGATAGGCTCGCTAGGTACCTCATTGGTGCATCCCAAACTTACATGTGCATATCGCTGCTGAGGACCATCAATGCTGNGTTGGAAACAGCTTGTAACTGCTTGCATGTTACCAATGGCAGCCGTGGATTGATTCCACAACATGTACCACTCTGTGGATGCAGGCTTAGTGGATCAAATGACCATGACAGAGTCTGCTGAGCATGTTGCTCTGGAGCTTGCAAAAGAGATATCACANGGCTACAGGTACAGGAGCTGGCAGACATGCTGAAGGGGGTTAGTCAGCGCCTCAGTGAGGGGCAGAGGGGCTGGGAGGGAGACCGAAGGGCCCTTGANTGCACATGCCGCACCTCTTCTTCGGCCTCGACGGTTTGACTCGTGAAAGCTCCGGCAATAAGGCCGACTTGAGCTTAATAAGCTGATATCTGCACGCGTATGCAGCGAGCGCCCAGCAACNCCATGCTGGTGTACTAGCAGCTGGCAGCACCATGTCCTGCATGCATTCTTTGTTGGCGCAGAGTGCAACACTTACCAAGCTAAGCTGCTCAGCTTCAACTCCTGTGCCATGTCCTCTTAAGTCTTGGAGACAGCATCAGACAGCCTACCATTGGCTACAGTCAAGGCACAACCTGTGACAGCATGTTTGCAGTCTCAAGACTTTGTGGAGACATTGCCTGCAACAGAATTGTCTTTATTTGTCAACAAGCCTGACAGCAGATACTGGTGGTGATGTTCCTACCCAGCTTGCATCTCATACCATTGAAACTCCGTTATTTCCTGGAAAACGACACTGAGCCTGAAACACCATTAGTCTAGGTAGCCCTCATCAGCTACATGTGGCTGCCATCATTTTGACATGCAACACATGCCAAGGACTGTACAAGCTTAAACGCATGCCAGACCAAGATTCATGATGTGTCGTCTGTTGTGCAGTCTGAGGAGCAGCTCAGTGAAGCCTTCAGCGAGCTGACCAGCCGAGAAGNGACCTGCTAAAGAGTCAGCAACCGCAAGAAGAAGAAGCTTTGCTAACTCGAAATATATTCATAAACAGGTCGCGGACCTTGTGTCCTTGTATTGCATGCCATAGTACATGCANCTCCTGAGCGGCTGTGCATGCTGTGCAGCGGTCTTCTGCTGAGGCTATCCTAAAAGAACTGCAACAACAGCCAGATGCATGGACCAAGGTGGACACCATACTAGAGCGCTCGACAACCGAGCAGACAAAGTTCTTTGCACTCCAGGTGACTAAAAGGCTAACTCGCACCATTTATTGCCATTACTGTGGTACATGCTGATTTGTCTGCTGCCTGCAGATTCTGGAAAATGTCATCAAATTTCGCTGGGGAGCTTTGCCTGAGGAGCAGCGTCAGGGCATCAAGAACTACATCTCAAACCTTATCATCAAGCTTTCTTCAGATGAGCAGACATTCAGGCGGCAGAAAGTGTTCCTGAACAAGCTGAACATCATTCTGGTCCAAGTGCTGAAACAGGACTGGCCTCACAAGTGGCCCACGTTNCAAGCAGGCTGGTGACAAAGCAAATACACAGCGATATGAGAGGGAGGTCCAGACGGTGGCAACCAAGCAGCGGGGCGGGCAAACCTGTCGGGAAGCCCAAGTGCAGATGGCACGCCCTGACCTCCTGCTCGACACCTCCAGAGACCGTTTCCTTTCACCAAGTATAGCTTCCACAGGCTTCTGTGATGCTGAGTCCGCAGCTTGTTGGAGATGGTTCTGCTCACAGTGTTGTTCTGCTGATACCTTGCTTGTCAACATCGACCTGCTTATCCGCCAGAGCATGCGAGCTGNGTAAGCACGGCACTGACTGGCCTACGCCACTGCAGGAGGCCGAGCTTGGGGACATCAAATGGCGACAAGCAGTGTTTGAGGCGCTGCTGAGTTACCACCCTTTCTGGTTGCGATTGGGGCTTGAGCTGGTGACACACCATCAGATGCCCACAGACTCAGGTGATGCTACAACCCAAAGACTGCTCTATCGACTCTGTCATCAATTTACTGCATGTATCTTCTGCTGTCCACATCATCATGCCTGAATCAGTCGTCAAGCCTGTCTGATACACACACGTCTGCGGTTAACCAAACACATGTTTTGTACACATTGTTCAAGATGTTGATGTTTATGCAGGCAATAGAAAGGGCCGCAAAGAACGCCTGGCAGAGCTGCTTGATTTCGCAGATGAGTACTTGATCAACGACAAAGACCTAGCACAGCAGCACGGACCAAAACGCAGCACAGAAGGGTTCCATTCACTAGACTACTGGGTAAGTGCAAGTATTGCAGCTTCTAATGCAATTCTAAGTCAGGGAAGACTAAGCATCAGCAAAAGATGCATAGCTCGTCTGCACGCCTGATGCGTCAAAGAAATGGAACTTCCTGACGACTTCAACAGCCTCAAGCAGCCTCATACAATATACTATTGTGCACAGCTGTAGCTGCTTCTGACCCTGGTGCGGCTTGCTTACAATGTTCACCAAAAGCAACAAGTGGAATGTCTGAACCGAGGCTGGCCATGTCTACAGGTAGATCTTGGACAGCTTGTCCTCAAGCGATTTCTGCTCCTTGTGCTACTGCTGGATCGAGCTGCATTGTCAGATAGGATTCCTACATCTGCGCCCCTGCTGCTCAGACGTGATGGCGTGTGCAAGTCGTCTGATCAGGTGATGAATACTGTCAGCCGCGTTGCTTTGAAGCAAGCCTCAGCAATGTCAGAAAGCACACAGTGTATTTCTGACAAACAAAGCAGTCATTGTAGCTGGAACAGACCACCGCAAACAGGATGCCCGCCTCATGTTGCGTTTGCTGGCAAGTGTGGACATCCTACGCTGTGTTTGCTATCACACCCTGTACACAACAAATGTGCAGTCCAACACCACACGCTGTCATGAGATGACTGAACCCCAGTGAGCATCGTTTGTACAGTACCTTGCACAATCTGTCCTGGTGCTGTGCAGATCATTGGCAAACTGCTGAATGGTCGAATGGCAGGCGAGGGTAATCTCATGCGCCACCTTTCACAGCTGTCATACAAGCTGCATTATATTCAAGACCCTCTTGCTGACTTTGACTTCACACTGACCAGCCTGGCAGCAGAGCTCAGGGATGGGTTGAGGCTGTGCAAGCTGGCTGAGGTGCTGACAGGTGANTGTCATGGGCACTGCAGCAAGTGCGCACTATTTTCATGTATAGTGATAGCAACTGCATCATGATCATGCAATTGAGGGCACCATGGTACACATTATGTGCTTGCCCACATGCAGTATGTACATTACCATGACAACCGCTGCATTGCTGGGTGTGTCAAACCTGCTTCACAAGACGTATCATGATCATGTATGCGTGCAGGACACGTATAGGTATCATGGGCACAGCATCAGTGACCCAGGCAGCACCTACAGAACACGAGACGAAATCAGCGGGATCAGACGAGCTAGAGATCCCATTGAGCATGTCAAGACCCTGCTGACAGAAAACAACATGGCAGAGGGTTCAGACCTGAAGAAGAGGGAAAAGCAGATCAAGCGTGAGGTGAGCTTAATCTCTCCCCTGATTTTCAGTCCACGACACTACTGTTGTTACTAGACTCTACTAGACTCTACTAAAGTCATTGTGACACATGTTGAAGAAGTTAATGTTCCCCAGCATCATTTCACAAAAGTGGAGTTGCACTGGTGTTGAGACACACNCACTGCAGGCACTGCAGCAGGAGTGGGTGGCAACAAAGGGGGGTGTCATGCCCCGCCCCCTGGATGCAGATGTGGCTCGAGGGGCAGCAAATGTGGCAGCTGCTCGGCGGCTGCGCAACATGGTGCATGGCACAGTGGCCCTGGACACAGGCTCACAGGATGGCAGCCAGAGAGGCCCTCAGGAGAATATGGCTGAGTACCGGCNGCATAGGGCTTGCACACAGCTTTTGTTGCGACATTTGTCCACAAGTATGTTGCTGACTCAGGTCACGTTCAAGTATAGAGCTTGCAGTTTGNGCTGTTCAGCAATAGACTCCTACACATGCGCACGTATTCGAGATGAGTTTGAGTGAGGTTGTGACTCGGTGTGGGTGCAAGCTGCACACCTTGTCCTTCTTCAGGTCAGCATATTTGACATTGAGCACCCTGTTACCAGCTGCTGGACAGCTTTTTTGATTCAAAGCTTCCAAGGCAGCAGTAGCGTGCGCAGCCGTAGGGTACGACACAAACAAATATGCACTGCGCGGGTTCTGCTGTTGTTCCGGAACCACTACTGTAGGTGGACCGAACTCGCTGAAGATCTGGTCAATAGCAGCGCTGTCGATGCCGACGCCGGGCCCGCAATTGCCAACGAACAAATGGCGTGTCGGCTGGCCCCCCTTCGGTCTTCCGAACATCAGAGTGCGCTGCTGCGGCTACTGCCGGTTTCGGAAGTTAAGCACAGCACGGCCGTTTCATATTCTTGTGTAACAGATCGACACGAGCACTCTGCAGCAGCGTCTCTGCCGGTGCGCCACCACAGGTGCTTACATGTTCAGCGTTCACATTTGAAATCGCGATCGAATTTATTGTTTGACACGGGTGCAAATGTTCCGTTTTACGATAAGTCACGCTTGTATAGCTTGTAGCTAAGCTCATGGCCTTTCTGAGCAGCCTGTACAATTCTCGAGCTCACATCCAAGTTTGCACACGTTCTCTGACAGGCTCCTTTCAACGAAAGCTGCACCATTTGCACAANACATTGAGCACATGGCAGCACAGCACAGACATACCACAAGACGTCGAATTGTTAGCTTCTGTGATCCTCTCATGGTATCAAATTAGCTTACAGGTCTACTTTCTCCTGGTACGTCTGTGCTATGCTGTCATTTGCTCCACCTTATCTGAAGTGGCAAACTACTCTTAACAGGCGACCCTTGTTTGTGACTACTCAGCAACCTCTGCTTTGCTGTGTCATAACGCGATGCAGCCTCTTGGTTCTCCTGGTCTGGCGTGTATGATCACAAGCAGGCGTAACTCGCAAGCTACCATGTGTCATTGCATCATTGCAAATCAGGCAGGCCTAGATATAGCACAGCAACGCTGTTTCTGGCAGAACAAGACTCTCCTGGCTATAAGTCCTCACAGAAATCCTGAGGTCAGTCATTGCAGACCAACACCACGCCACAGTTGCATCGACAGCGATATTTATGGTTGAGCAGGCATTTGTTTGCCACGTTAGACCACATTGNGAACAGCCCTCAGAGCAGAAGTTGCTGGAGCCGAGGTCAGTGCTGTCCCTGCTTGCCACAACATATTACACTAGGCACTTTCAACAAGATCGGTCAGACAGCTTTCAGAGCACCTGTCCCTGTAGCTGCATCTGCTGCAGCACTTTCGCCTCACTTTTGTGAGGGACAGCCGCTGTCTGAGAACTTGTTTCAAGGTTGTTCGACATGCAGCCTTAGTGAAGCGTTTGCCCAAATGTTCTTGCATGCAGCTTGTATGTTTGTTATGTGGCATGTTGCATCAGCCTTGCTGCTTGAACGTATGCCTGTCTACAGTGTAGTAGCATCTTCAGCTTGAGCCACATGCCACTGCATGCCGAGGCGCATGCATGAACACCTTTGCAATNAGCAAGATATCTATGCCATGCACTGCTGTTATGCACCTGCCTGTGAAGTCTGTTCTGGCGCCCATCTAGTGGCTTGCAGCTATTTGAGCCCTTATGCATGCAGTCGTGCTGTCATGCAGTTATGCCCTTACACATGCAGTCATGATCATGACATACATTCTGTGCACTGCATTGCTTCCTCTCAGGGCCAAACGAGTGATGTCCAGGAGGAGGTCTATGTGCATAGGTTTTGCAAATACGGCTTATGAAATAGCTGCGGGTGATGTAGCAGTGTGAGTGCTCCGCCAGGCAGATGTACACCTGTGTATTCTGTAGACTGTCATCAGGACAAATGAATCAACATTGCATGGGCTCCAAGGCCACTGGAGCTCCACAGTCGGGCTGTGGTTCACACAGTGTTTGTCTTAACGCCGCAGAAGCCAGTAAATTGAGAGACACAAATTGCGTGCTCTCGCAATGCCTGCTGCAAATTGCAATGCAGGCTCTTGCTCCAGGCAGCTACAATGGCTTTCTCAATCTTCTTCCCTTCTCCTCTTCTCCTGTTCTCCTCTTCTTTCTTTCCATGTTCTGGTCAACATCCGCTCCNAAGGCAGACCTGTGCTTTGCTGTCCTGTGAACCGTCAGCTTTGGCGGCAGCTTTAGCTTCCTTGACAGCATTGCCCTGATCCACAATCTGCTTCTCCAGATGCTGCAGCTCTTCTTCTGTCACAGCAGGCTTTGAGAGCGCTTGGTCATGCCTGCTCAGCAGCGTAGTCACCTGCACATGAAAATTAGTAATGCAGTGCCATGAATGACACTGTCCAGCCAGCAGCAAAATCTCTCCTTGTTAACTCATTGCAGGGGGAGTCTAGATCAAGGTCTTGTGCGCGCTGACAGCTTGCCTGCTATAACTCAAACCTCTGACTGATTTGTTGTGAGGCATANAGACCACACAGGTAGTAAGATAGTTCCTTGTCATGTACTGCTGCCAACAGGGTCTGCCCTCACAACCTGTCTTGTAGGACGGAAACAGATCTGTGATGTTGTTGTGCTCGTCAAGCTGAGCTGTGTTTGGAGTTGTAGACTAAGGCTTGAGTTCATGTATGTCATGCCTTTGCGTCACATGCATTCCTGCTTCGATGGAGTCTCAAATTTGGTACAGCATACTGCAACATACCCTGCCTTGTGGTCTGCAAACATGCTTGTTGTCGGCTAGGCAAAAGCTTGGATCATGTTGCTGTATCACATCCATGCTTTCAGGGTCAAACTGCATACAGAGGCGCTGTTACAAGACACACAACTGGCAGCTATTTGAGACACTGATGCTTAGGATCGTTGTTGTCTGGCATTCTGGCTGTCATAGACTGTCTCGTAAAACCGGGTTGTGACAAGACACTCATGTAGCATCAACCACATCAATGCATGCAGGCAGCTTCTGGGTTGCCGCTGAATGCCTCCAGCCTGAACAGCACCCTCAACGCCACACAAACTCTGTTGGCCNCTGTCGGGGATAAGTGCTCCACATAACAGAAAGCTGTTGCAAGTCAAAGCGCCTCAGCTTGGCTTTGTAAGTACCATACTGACATGAGTGGCCACCCTGTCAATGTTCAAGCACACACATCAGATGTCTTGTTTGTAGCAATGCACTTGTCAGCTCTGTGCTGTGCTTCTGGCACTCTCGCATGTAGCTTGCATATGAGAGTCTTCACAATATGTGCGCATCCTGACACAAGTAGAAGCATCAGAACGCTGCCTCTCCTGACAGGGNCAGTCACGACATTTGTGAAAGCATCACCTAGTGGTCTGTGCATGGGATACGTCACCCTTCCAGTGGACAGAATAGGNGTCGTGGCGAGAGCCGCGCTGGAGACAGCAAGCAATTCTACACCATGAAAGCATATTGGAACGACATCGGAGGACGCTGACCGTGCTTTATGAAAGCTGCCAAGGTCGGATCGGCTTGCTGGGCGACCCGGCGTGCCGCAAGGGCAGCTTGGCAATGTTATACGTTGCCACATGCTGCAAAAAAGTTATCTGTGGGTGCACGGCTGCAAGTCGTTCATGCGAACGTCGACATATGCTGTCCAAACCTGAGCAAGGGGCTAAGGATCACATATGAGGTCAATGTCGCACCTCGAGCATGGCACATTTGGCTGTTGACATGCCATTTCCCATTGGGAGCATGCATCACAGACCGGTTACATACACATAAACAGTATTGCTGAGCCTGTCGATGTTTGGTTGATCTCTTCCACTGGGCAAATTTTAAGGTATGTTCATCAGCGACCTGGGTACGTAGTGCACTTGGTTCTTGGTACTTGCGGCCCATGGGCTCAGGCTAGCCAGCCTGTGTTTTATTTTGTTATCTGCCCAAAAACATACTCTTTCACCNCTAGCTACGCCGTTCTATTGATGACGTGCATTGGCTTCAGTCGCAGATGCGCAGAGAGAGAAGCGCTTGTAACACAGGCGAAACAGTCTTGCACGTTTCGGTGCGTCACGTGCAGCCCATGTGCGTAAAGTTTACAGTTGACTGCATCTGACTTGCAGATAGTCGCCGCCGAGCGTTGCGCAGCGCTGAAGCAGCGATCATGGCAATGCACGCCCTACCTAACGCAACAATGCACAGCGGTTGCAACATGCAGAAGCAGGCGGTCGCACAGGCAGCTGCTCTCCGTCCGCAGTTTGCAGGCTCACGACAACTGAAGCGAGCTGCAGTCCGGGCAGCTCAAAAAAGCTTGAAGGCCTTTACGAGGCAGCAGAGCCTGCAAGTCCGCAGCGCAGTCNCTCGTGACAGTCAGCGAGCAATTGCTGTCAGCCTGCAGGCGGTTCACTGCATGTGAGCTGTCATGTCCAAGTAGTATTGTGCTGATGAGCTCATGCCCCACCTTGAGCCACGCTTACACTCAGACCCTTGCACAGTACAATACTTCATCCTGCACAGACTGATGCCAACAGTAGCACGAGTGCAGCCTGTGGTGTGGGAGGAGCAGGGGTGTCTGANCGCTGACCAGCATGCAAGCTGGCATCAGCCAGCATGGGCCTGAGCATGTGCCAAAGCTGGCTCTTGCATATTTGGTAGCCTTCTGCTCTTCNTGTGTGTATTCCTTGCATGTGTAGCTGCATGTGTTTATCCCCTCCCAGAGCTTGCCCCCAGGCCTAACTGCAATGCCTGCTGGCAGAGGTGAGCCGACTTTGACTACAAGCTATGTCTTGGGCAACAACAACACCACACAAGACCATACATACTGGTTGTAGTCAGAGCTGCAACACCTTTGCTACAAGGCATTGCAGTGAGACCTTGAGGCAAACTCTGGGCAGGAACACACATACAGCTTTGCACACACTGGGTAACAACAAGACACAGCTTGTAGTGATAGCTAGGATACCTCTGCCAGCAAGCATTGCAGTGAAGCCTGGGGGCAGGCCCTTGCCAGGGACACAGGACATGCNTCGTTATATGGCTTGCAGTATTAGAGATGGGCCCAAAATGACATGGATTTGTTGTTCCTAAANGAACTGGGTTTGCGCTGTCACCACCAATGCTCTCCTCAAGCCAAGTGATGTCACAAAAGAAGAGCTGTGTGTTCTCTGTTATGGCACACGAGGTACATTCAGCATGCAGCAGCTCGNGTGCACAGGTTATTGCAAGCAGGCTGCACACATTGATTAAGTCAGCACGCGCGCCAGTGCAGTAGTAATGCCATCACCACCTGTGCTTTGTTAATATTCTATTGNCCTGTTGCAGATGCACAGACATGTCAACAGGTGTTGCTCATCCAGCATGACATTGCATGTCACTGCTGCTGCTCAGATTTATGCATGCCTAAAACCTTGCAACAACAGTGACATAGAACNGGTCCATGGCAAGAGCTGTCATGGCTCTGTGTAGACAAGGGAACGCTGACACCCAATGTTTGTGCCATGTTCAGCATGTATCTGGATGGTCTGTCAAGGCATGCCTGCAATTGCAATGCTCTTGAGTCCATGATACGTTACATTGACCATCCAACAGGTTGGGAGCCGATGTGGCCCAACATGAGAGTAGTGCATGCTGTGCCCTAGCAAATGTATTGAACATTCGTATACATGAATCACTTAGCTATTTCTACACATAGATTTGGTGGGTGATGTTACAATACCGAGGTTGACGACAATGTGATGTTCACATCATGGTTTATGTCACATGTTGTCTTCAGTGTGTCAACACTTGTGCTTTTCAAGGTGAGTACACACAGCAACAGTTTCTGTTAAAGCCCTAAGTTTCAGGTGCCAACAGAGTGGAACTTGACCTCAAATTGTGGACAAGTATCGCAGTGATGCTGTAGCCTGCCTCAGAGTTGAGCATGCAGCACTTGCCATTTTGCCTCCGGACCTACACTCACTGGGGAGAGAATCTCAGGGACCTTTTCCTTACTGGCATGTTTGGAGCCGCTTCCACTCCAGGGAATGAACCACCCCGGATCTTATACAACTNATCATCTCATGCAAGATTGGGGACACCAGAGTGGGTGGTATGGAGACCGGCACAGGCCTCACAAGGGCCCTCATCACANCATTGATACAATGTGTTGTATGGCATGATGGCACACATTGGCGAGCTGCCCTCGATACAAAAGACATGTATCCGCCAAACAGCGGCAAAGGGAAGCTAGAAGACTTTGAGCCTCTCACAGACTACCGGACAGAGCTAAAGTATGGCACTTTCAGCAGAGAAGACGGCTGCAACTTTGTGTGCAACATCTACNAATATTTTGCCACGAAGCTGAAGGACTCGCTGTGAGTGCAGCACTAGTCGTTTCCGTAACAAGGAGCTGAGCGGGCCAGCAGCTGCTGGGCATGCAATGTTCAACAGACATGTGCCTTGCTGAAGCCAGCTCGCATGCTGCTGCTGCTTGCGGGAACCTGGCAGATCCAGAAAATCGAGACAAGCGCTGCATCGCTTCCAAGTTCACACGTTGAAGGCTTGTGCGCAGCAAATGCTTGCAGTACAAAATACAGTCTGACTTGTAAAGGCTATAGGCCATTGTTTGCAATAGCTGCACCAGGAACCGCTTGAATCGTCTTTCGCAAAGACGAATCAACCATAAATGTTCAGGATCATGCTTAGTGCCAAGTCACACAGGCCCGACAAGGTCGTTCCGCNCAGGAGGCTGGCTTCATCTGCAATGCATGATAATGATGCACCCATATCATTGCAGGCTTTGTCACAAGTCACAGCCAGTGCATGCTGACAGCACAGTAAGCCATGCCTACTCAGCGACTCCGCAGCTTTGCCATCTTTCCAGATGATCTCGAATAACAAGTACCTGAAGCACTGAGCAACTAGCTGTCAGCAGTGTTGTGCTAGACACTAGTCCGGTGCAGCAAGCCCTTGCACCTGTTCTTGAACCTGACCATGCGGGCCTGTCAGAGACNACAGGGGAGACAGGCTGGTGCATGCAACACAGAGCTTCCACTACAGACACACTGGCAAGCAGACNAGCAACCTTATTTGTCAGTCAGCAGCAACCCAGCTGACTGTGGGCGTTGAGCATTGGCTCAGCAGCAGATGGACTGTCCTGTCAGCCTTGAGCAGTGCTAGGTGTAGAGCAGCAGGCCGATCTGCTTTGCTCACCATGCAGAGGCTCAGGCAGTTGTGGGTATCAAGAACGGTATACAAACTGCCATATCAATTCACTGCAGGCGGTGGCTGGCATGCATGCTCAGGGCCGAGGGNGTGCACTCCTACTGTTGCTGCTGCTGCGTGCTTCCACAGACGATGGAATGGGACGATGCCAGACTGCTGCTTGACTATATTACATGTCAGTGCTCATATGCAAAAGTGTGACCGACACAATTGAGATGTTGGGCTGGTGTGCAGGTACTGTGAAGGTGTGGACTGGGACCTGGTGTTGCCGTACATTGCGCATGAGGCACAGAGGCGGGGCATCGCCGACTCCGCCAGCCTGCTTGGCGCTGCCCGCAAAGCCATNATACCTCACTCATGCTCTGCATGACCTCAACAACAGTGTTGTTCTTGGATGTCAGCCACAGCTTTGCCTTTGGCTTGTTTGTGTCATCTGCTGCTGCTAGTGATGGCAGAAGCATTTTGGTGACGAGCGCCTGTCCACTCTGCCTGCAGAANGGAGTTGACTCGCCCAGGTGCGCTACAGTCAGGTCTTTGCATCCTGACACCTTGCATGAGGGCCATTGCTACATGCTTCACTGTGCCTACTTTATTTGCATACGTGGGAAACTGCTGGGTTGGATAATGTGATGGTGATGACATGGAAATTTGCTTTGCAGGTTATCACTTTCACATGTAGTTTTGCTCCTGGACACAAGAATGCAGCTGTGTGTGTCATGGATTTCATATTGAATGCAAGACTCAGTCATCTTGCAGCTTGGCAGCATTGCATCTAAGCAAAATTCGGGTTGCCCCAAACGGGTCAAGCATCCCACGATGGTTATTGCTGTTTGCAATCCTCAAGATGTCTATGCCCCATTGGCGCCAAAGTGGATTGGTTGGAAGTCCTTTGAGGAACACAACTCACTTGTTGCATGCCACTGTGCAGACCTGAGCTTGTTGGGAAGGGCTTGCTTGATGCTAAGGTTGGAGGATGCAGAGGCTGGTTTGTTGTACTCACAGTATCCAGGCATTTTGGCAGCTTGCACTGCTCAGAAGACAGCTTGACCTAACAGCCGCTGGCCAAAGCTTGTGCAATCCTACCAGAATGTCTTTACCTGTATATTGCAAATACTCTTTCATGAAGCAACCTGTTCATCTGGATGTGTAGCAAGCTTACAGTTGATGCTTTCTGTGTACATAACATAACCACCTCTTTGAGCACTGTGTTTGACAGTTTCCTTGTTCAGATTCTAGAACAACATTGTGCTCTTTGCTTCTGCACAGTACCACCTGCCCATATGGCTAACACAATTACGAGCAATGCACAAGTCAGCGAGCTGAACTCCATGGCACAACAACAGGTGTGCTACTCCATGGCTTTGTTGCTTGCTCGCAGCGAGTCAGTAAGAACTCAAGACCTGTGCATCTGCTGCTGGAGTAAGGGCCAACTGCAAAAGGGTCCCTGTCATGTTTCTTCATTGCAAGGTTGCCCTTGCAACCAAATGGATCCTGCCTGAAAGCTTCAAGTACCCCATGCTCCCCCTGCAGCGTGATCTATAGGGTGTGACTCAGATGAAACCAACAACAAAATGTCACATGTGCTGAACCAGCGCTGCCATATGCTGCAGTTGTTAGTGTGTCACACTACATATGCTGCTCTCTACAGCAAGCGCACCTATAATAAAGAGCATCATTTGCACAGTTGTTGTGGTCAGCATAGAGACTGGCACCATTCTAATCATAGACAGATTGCAAGTAGCACATGGCACCAGTCCAATTTGCACACAGTGTCTTTGCAGCTCGTGGCAAGCGGTGAGGGTTGGCACACATCACGATCAATGCTTGGCAAGCTGGGTGATGCGAATCAGTCAGTGATCTGCTTAACTCAAGGTGACCCTTGACTCACCTGCTCTGCATCCAGCGTCAGTGCTGGTGTGCCCAAAAACCGGAATCGGCTGTCTGGCCAGTGCAGGGNGTTTGACGCAGCAGCAAGAGTGCAAAGCACTTTTGTGCAGGACACCCTCTAGTTCATTGCCTGTGTCAACAACAGAGCGAACTAATTTGTGCAGCAGCCGACATGCATCGAAAGCCTGCGCATAACGCCTTCTGGGTTATTGCCACTGTCCAATGCAGTACAGAAAGTTGATGCGACACCTGAAGTGCAAAGCATAGCAGCGCAGGACGCCTTCTGGGTCATTTGTCAGTCACGACATCAAATCACGGTGCAACAGCTGAAGGTGCAAAATACCTTTGAAGAACGCCCTCCGGGTCATTGCCTTTGTCAAATACAGCAAAGTTCCAGTCTTCTGGTCCCTTGCTCTGGTATCCCCGCCAGCCAGGATCGAACAGCTGCACATGATCCCGGTAGTACCCATACCCGGGGTCTGTTGGCAAGATGCCCGCCATCTCATAGATGGCCACTGTCAACATGGAGTCTGCAATACAAGGGCATTGCTGTAAAAGCTGATGCTTGGAATGCCCAAAGTAAAGCTAGGGGAGTCAGTGCTCTGAAGGGTTTTGCCGATGGGCTGCTGGCACAGAAATCAACCATAAGACATGCTTCAGAATTGTTATTCCTGACTCAGATGAGGTAGGCAGAGATGACAGCACTATCAGGAAGCTGTGACCTCTGCCTTGCAAGCATTGCTTTGGCAGGATGCAAACTTGGTCTATGGCAGATACCACAATCCCAACACGTTACTACCATCTAACATCAGAGAAGCCCTGCTAAACCAGGTTACAAGATACACAACCCAGCACAACAGCTTGATTTGATCCAGCTTCCCTGTTGTAAGGCTAAATGCACTGCAGACTCTGTAGCACATGACTGAGTTTGTGGGCATTGTAATAATTTGCCTAAGTTGTCAGAATGAATGCATTTTGCACACAGCATAAGATGCATGGCGAGGCGCAAACTTCTGGGTATGTGAGTTTCGTAGCGTTTTCAGAAGTTTTGTGTGCTGAGGTACCATCAGAGCGATACAACAGCCCTACCTCCAGATGCAAAAGAGCCCCGCATGAAGTAGCCATCGATCTTATCCCAACTGATCAGCCGCATCAGCCCCGCACTCAAGATTGCTCCTGCGCCTGTGCACACAAGCAACTTATCAGCAGGCAATGTCATACAAATTACAGGGTTTTGCTGTTCTGGTGAAATGCGGCATGCCAGACGCAGAAAGGACTGAACTACATGATGATCAGGACGCATGCAAGTCCCCTGTTTTGCCGCGTAGACAGGATCACAGTGCGTGTGAACATGGNGATGCCTTTCTTGCTGCGTATGAAGCCTGGGAGGCTGAAGAGGCTGCCAACTCAGGTGCTCACACTGAGCTGTCCACATGTTGTGACGTCAACCACAATGTATGTTCGACACTCGAGTGAATTGCCAGTGCAAAGAGCACCGGCTGAGCGGCAGCTGTTCTGCAAGGGTGCACATGCGTGTTGGCAATCATGCTGGCAAGGTGTTCACCACTGGAAGTCATGTGCCAGCAAGTCATGTGATTCTGTCCATGCCATAAGATGTGGATTTGGCATGTTCTGCTGTCATTGACTTGTGGCTACCCCTGACAGAGGTGATTGCATTGTGCAGCCAAGCTGAGTGAGCAGCAGAGGAGAGCACTACTCAAGGGGACTGGCAAAGGCCATGCAAAGGTACATGTCCAACTTGCCAAGGGTTCTCTGCTATGTCTGCCTACACGCCTGCTAAATGCATGGCAACCCGATACTGAGAAATGAAGCTGGTGCTATAAACACAGGGTAGCAAAGCAAAGAAGGCTAAAGCAGACTCAGATGCAGACACTGACAGTGAAGACTCTTTTGACGCCAAGCCCAAGGTACTGCAGCAGTTTACAACCTGTTACAGCAAAATCTTGTTCCCGGCATGCATGTCTTAGGCCAACCTCTGCAAGAACTGGTGCTCAGGCGTCAGTAGTGAATACTGAACCTNTGCAAACTGATGCATTGTAGGTTGCCATATGCAGGTACACTGCACGCAAGCGCTGGTCACCATGTGTGACGAACGTGCACTCAACATAAGGCTGCCTACGATGTCATGAGACAACTGCTCTCAAAGCTGCAACNTGTTTCTGAAGCAAGCGGGTACGCAAGATGCTGCTGTGCTGCGCTCCTTTTACGCAACCTTTGTGTTTCACTATCTGTCTTCAACGTGTTCCACATGCCGTTCTGCTGCAGATACGGCCTTCTAGCCAGCGTACTGGCGGACCGTCGAGATGACTTTGATCAGTTCTTGGCGTTCTACAACAAACATGAGAACAAGCAAGGACTCATGTCATGGCAGCAGGCACGTTGCCATTGCCTATCGCCGTGTCAGCACCCTGCGGCATGAAACACCTCGCCTCTTGCAAAACCTGAGTAGGCCTTGCAAGCTTTTATTTTGCACAGTAGTATGCTCAGTGTATAGTGGGTTTGTAGGTGAAGCGCAATGGCAAAATAACTGCCAACCCGGATGAACACTCTAACGGTGCCAGCTCAGCACCAGATGGGGATTTGGATGCTGCCTATGCTCTGTTACTCGCTGAGCGAAAGTGGAANAGGCTTTAGCAGCAGCAGCTGCTGCACATGCACCGCCCAGTCCGACCTCCGCCAGTGAGGCTAAGGCCAGACAGAAGAAGGCGCTTGATGCCAAGATGGGTGGGGTGGGTCCCCTTGGGGTCCCTACAGGTGGGGTGCGGGGGGTGCAGACTGCTGTGCTGGCCATGCAGACGCAGGTTGGGAGAGATGAAGAGATGACACAGGAGGCCATGCAGACCTCCACGACAACTGGTGAGCATGGCACTGCACCTGCTCACACACCACACACCATGTCAAATGTTGATCAGTGAGCTGAAGTTCTCCTGCCTATTACCCACGCCAAATGCCGACTGTTTTTGTCTGCTGTCCTGGCTGATTGTATTTCATGGGCTGACATCGCTTTTTGGGATAAAACACTTTCAGCACAATGTAGGCGAGCTGCACGGCAGCTGCTCCGTCTGCGCAACAAGCTGTGATTTTATTTATGTGTGTTTAAGGATGCTTTGGCTATGCAACTTTTTGATGTATGCTCACATAGGTGTCGTCTCACCCTCAAGGTCTAGGCAGCACTCCATGGCATTCAGTTCTGCTTACGCTTGTCTGCTATTGCCCTATTGCCTGTACATCCAATATACCATATACGGACTGGGCAACTCTATCGACATGCAGGTGTGGAGCATTCTGCTGCAGCAGCAGCACCAGAAATTTGCTGTATAGTAGGGTGTTCAAGGACAGTGATGCTGTACCAAGCATAAAACGGTAATTTGGCATACGGTGCACAGCATGCCTATGTTGGAGGTACTACGATCGCTGGGCACAGTTGGTGGAGGTGATGGTGATTCTCCAATGGATACTTCCGATTCCCACTGCTGCTGAGACGTATCTTGATGAGCTTCATCGTCTACAGTCAAAAGGTACCAGCAGTGTCACCCCAGAATAAGGAGTATCTGCAGACCTGCCTGTCAAGGCAAGCTACCGAATGACCCCTTGTGCATGTTACCTGAAGAGCTGGGATAACAATGTACGGGCGCTGGGCCTCGAGGTGCCCTAGATGGATGGTGGCACGGCCGGCGCCCGGTGATCACGTTCACGCAGGGTTGACTGATCAGAGGGCAAGCTGGTCCGTGCCCAGGCACTTGGCGCTGCAGACTGATGTTGCTGGTAACAGACAGCTGTGATGAAGCGCACAAGTGCGGTAAAGCCGTTTGCATCGCGCACANTCTTCAAGGGACTGGCGAGCAGCACAGGTCAGTCTGTTCTAGTAAGGCACAGCCTTTGGCCTGCCATTTATGATTGCTGAAGTATTCTGAGCTGGCCTTTTTGGCTTGCCTGAGTGTCACAGAGGCTTGAAACTGCATCTTTGAGCACCAAGAAATTGCAACCATAGAAATGTTATGCCCTAAAAACTGAATTTGGCCACAGTCTGACCAGCTCTGCTGTGCCTGATGGGCTAACTGTGCATGATACTGTGCCTGCCAGACTCAATGTGTTACCGAGNACATAATAATAACTATAATAATCATAATACTGTGTATGATACAAACGTCTCTAATGTGCACAGTCGTGGTGCATATCAGGGTCAATGTGTGCAGAGCCTGAGACACTTGTGTTTGCAGCAGGGACTTTAACCATAAAGTTGCAATACTGAGTACTTTATCTGCATGTATCACACAGAAGATGCAAACTGTTCCTCCCCTTGTAGACATAGCTGTGATTGCATAAGCAGGAAAGTCACAGCGGCTTTCAAGCTCAACATGTTTTGCTTGGACAGAGGCCGTGCTGAGCATGTGCTGCGCTGCTAGAATCTGAATGTACAGATTCTACGTACATATCAATAGCAGCTGTATTGTCCACAGAACGAGGGCTGACTCATATTATACATACCTGAGGGTCNTGCAGATGCATTGACACAACAGCTCAGCTGAGTACCCAGCCTTCAACAAGTCAGTGCTGCTAACACCCCTGCCCACCAACCTTCCGCTTGGCTACTCAGTGTAGGAAGCAGGATCCAGCANAGGCAGCTTGGGGCAGCATTCACAGTTGCCCACACAGCCAATGTGACAGCATGTCACAGCCAACATGCACAAATCCGCCCACCTCAGGCAAAAATTCAGCAACACCCCTGCTTGTCAAGCTTGTGGCAGCTTCGTCATCTGACGTGGCTGCAGGAAAGGCATTCAGCGCCTGCTGAGTGTGGCTCTGCCTCAAGCCAATGTAGTGCTCAATGCTGCTTGCCAGAGTGAGCAGCCCCTCTGGGTCACTGCCCAGCTGCTGCAGCTCAGGAGCCATCCAAGGCAACGCCACTGCTGCTGAGTACACCAGATGGTCTGCATATGGCTGTAGGCGCTGACCAGCCTCGGCTTGGTACCCTGAATAGCAAGCACTGCATAACCAACACAGCTGTGATGACGATGGCATGAGGTTCACGGTCACCGGGCTGTGTACATGCTGCATACGCGCTGAAACAGTGATGCAGCGTCTCCTGCACTAAGTGGTTTCAGGGGAATTTGCTGCATATTGCAGAATTTGCTGCACCATTGAGCCCAAGCACCCTGGCTCAGCAGGCTGTCATGGCGCACAACATGCTNTGGCCTTTGCATGTGAGCATGTACATGGCAAACTTGATCAGGGGGTACCTGGTTGGCAGAAACATGCTCCAGCCTTTGCTCTGTTAATGTTCGTACAGTGTTGTCTAGCTCCATTTCAGTCTGAGGAGGGTTCCTGTGCCCTGGTGGTGATGGTTGCNCAAAGCAGGCAGCCTACGTCCCTCTAAGAGACTGCAAGAGCCAAAGCAGGCACCGGTTCCAGCACTAGCAGAAAGGCCTGCACGACCTGAAGGTCCAATATCGTTGCTTGGATGGCAAAACTCAGCGGAAACAGGCATCAAGCACCGCTGGACTACCATGGAGAGCTCTGTGCTCACCCCAGAAGAGTCCCGTAAGTTTGCCATGCGGTTGATGGCAGAGGAGCGGCNGCGCACCAATCTACCGCAATGGCCTTCCCAATGGCTGTCAATGCGCCTGCGTGTATCCGTGCTCAAGCGCGAACTCAGTTGCTGCGCAGCGCGATAGCCCCTGCTCCAAGTGTCTGTCAACGAATCAACGGATTACAGTCCGGTCCCGGCCGCACTGGCGTTCATCGCNTGCCCAGCAGTGTGCCCAGCAGTGTGCCCCAGCGAACCGCCTCAACCCGTACGAATGTGCAACCCAACACTGAATCCAAGTCACGTCCAGAATCCAGCATCACATCTATGATCCACCATTGGAGCTCTGCTGAATACGGAGAAGAGGACGCCATTGCTCGTGCAATGTTGTGACCGCGAGAAGCACACATCTGGATTTTGTTCTTCTGCGAACCATCGAGATTGGATGTACTTCGATGAGGGAGTAGTGCTGTAGCTTAGCATAAGCACATGTACAATGATGTAGTAAAAAGTGCTTGGATCACGTACCGGTATTCTGTCTGCGGACACATATGACAAGTGTTCCTGCGGCACGGCGGCATAGGGCAGTCCAGTGCATGCCAGAGATTTGCATCCGTGTTTGTAGCATCTGAAGTGGCATTCGAAATTTGAAACAGCATGCCCTGCTGGAGGATTGAAATGCAGGGTGAGGATGACTCGGCATTGCACGCAGTAAGCGTTTAGCACGAGCGCAGTGTGGGGGNATGTTTCTGCCTGTCTTGCTAAGCTGCACAGCACTGATCAGGCATGCAAGTTTCAAGTGTTTGCACCCGCGTTTCAGTCTTCCTGATCACTCTGACAGTCTTGCTCAACAGGTCACTGAATCTGTCAAACCAGGCACAGCTTGTGCAAATGCCTTGCTGGAAACCCCTGTTCCGTAGCAGTTGTGCCGGCAATCCCGTACCTGTGCTCTGCGACAGTATTGGAGCACAGCTACCATGTAATTTTTTACATTGCAGGAGCAAAAATAAGAATGCCCAGGAGGGGCATGGAGCTATCACCCCTGTGAACCCACTCTGTGTCCCTTCAGCTGTGCTGCCCNGTAGCACTCCTGGCTGATCAGGTACAATGTAGCTGAAGCACAGAGCTGTTGCATTTGGGCAGCATGCAATCACCTTGGTGTCAATTGTATCAATGAGGACATCTTGTGTCTTGAGAGTCTCACCCATGGCCTCTCCTATGCCCTTTAGAGTCGTCAAACCTTTCTCAATGTTGTCCAGATGCTGATNAGGCGCATAGTCATGTTGCTGTATGTTGTCATTGTAGCCTTAGACTTGTGTTGTCACTTGTGCTTGCTCATACAGCTGCCTTCACAACTTGAAGACATGCTGTGGCGACTTGCTGTGCAGCCTACCTCATCTGTGTTTGACTGTATCAGCAATGTGCCACAGACGGATTTGTTGCAGCTTGANGTACAGGCAGCTGGTGCTGGCATGGCTGGCGGTGGTGCAGGACTATGCAGTGCTTGGCAGTCATGGACCCCTTGTGCAGTCAGCCTACACGCCTCGCCTGCTACAGCCTATGGACCTAACCCCAACACCCTCAATCATCAGTGGCATGGAGCCTCACCTGCAAGCCTGCTGGCCAGCTGCTCTTCGTGCTATCGCCACCATTCTGCCTCAAGCCTCAGGTAACCTTGGTCAAGTTTTCACAGACCAGATGCGTCAAGCTTATTTCTGATTTTCCCTCAACATGTGCACCAGATGATGACGTTGTTGTGATAATGCTGGGCAAGACTTGTTATGGAAGTGCACGACGCAGCTCCTGTTCTAAGTAACCTATGCATGTGCTTGATACATAGAAGCTTATCAGTGCACACCTCACTACCATACCCTAACGTCACGTGTGACACAATTACTCAGTAAGTGTTCTGACTTTCAAGCGCTATGATGCTGCCACTATTACCGTACACGCCATTTGCCCTGTTGTGATGTGGTCTGCTGCTGATGCCTCAAAGAATGCTGGCTGCCAAACATAGCACTTTCAACAGAGGCATTCAGACGTGTTGCACCTCATGGTCTCACAGAGGCAGATGCAGCTTGCGCCATTGTGCAAAAGAGTTGTGCAAAAGAGTTTCACATCTTTCGCTGATAAAGAACCTTGCAATATGTCATGTACTCNGCGAGCTCCAGCAGGCTCAACCTAGGGCACCTGCACGCCTGCATGCCCCTTCTGGTGCCACCGATGGCCAAGGCTCACCTCTGCGACAGCAAACCTCAACTGATGAGTATAGTCTGGCGTCCCCCACACCAGGCCCGGTAGACAGCTCACCATCTGCAGCTGGCTCAGCTCAACCGGCAGGCCCTATTGTGGTCAAGCCTCGCGTCAAGCGCAACTTGACCGTGCAGGTCTTCTTGCACTGTGCCCGCATCGATGTGAGTGCTCCTCTCCTTATATACATGCTCTACTGTACATTCAGCACTGCTGCTTTGTCAGTGTCTCATACACGGCACCCAGATGCATGCGNCTGCTGCTGCTCTTTCAATGTGTGCAGAGGCTTGGCGGGTGGCAGAGGTGCTGCTGGGCAGCGCTCTATCTGCAGTGGCCTCCTTCTCAGCTTTGTGCTGCGTCAGCCACACCAGCAGATTCTGCCGTAAGGTATAGGCAGCCAGAACTGCCAACTTTTGTGGCCCAAACCCTACACAACATCTTGCGTCACAGCAGAACCCTGCACCCCTAATGTTTGTTACCCATGCGGCAACAATGGGGGCATTCTAAGCATGGAGTGCCAGTTTCTATCTGCACAATCATGACACAGATGGCACATGCAACCATGCAGCATGGCTAAGCAAGTTCATAACGGCATCACCAGCAAGGGACAGCGTTGTAACAGTATGGTTGAACACCAAGGTGTCAAAGGCATCACAACACCGCATTGGATGACCCCCCCTGTCAGCCAATGCAAGCTCTTGCGCATCTGCCCAAGCCTGAAGCTTGGCAGCACAAGACAGCTGGTGCAGCGCTCACCTTCACCCAGCTCTCTGCAAGTCTCCAGTGCAGTGTCGATGGGCACAGTGGGGTTCAGAACCCCGGCAGCCTGCCTGTAGCCCTGCTGCCAGGCCNCCTCATCTGTGGCCTCATCAACGCCAGCCTGTACAAGGAGGAGCAGTGGTTTGAGGTAGGCTACTGTCATGGCTGCATCCTGTCTTTGCACAATGCCAGACAGCACCAGGCAGTCACTTGTGCATACCAGTGTTCATGTTGTCACACCAGCACTGCACACTTGTGGCAGACGTTACATGTCCCGGTGTGTAGTACTGTTTTGTATTGCACACAGGCACGTGTGGTGTGTGCCACACTTGTGCTCAGCATGAGTGACCACGGTTCCTCAAAAGATTTGGCATATGCTTCAGCAGTACTACGCACTGTCATAGGTGTTGCATGCATTNTTGGACCCCTCCATCATGGGCAGCCCCGCCACAATTGCTCACAATGTGCAGCTGATGCTGGAGCGAGTGAAGGGAGCCAAGAAAGCATCAGGAGTGAGTGAGATCATGCTGCCTGGTGAAAGAGGCAACCGACTGGCAGGTACAGATGTCTTCTCTGCTAGCATGATGGGCCTTGGTCTGCAGTCAAGGTCACNTCAGGAAGAGATGCTCAACATGCTGCAGCGGGAGCGCGGGCTAGCAGAGGCAGTCGAGCTGGAAAGGAAAGAGGAGGAGTTCCACCTGGAACAAGCAAAAGCTAGAGCTCAGCAACGCATCAGAGATGGGCGTGCGCGGCCCATTGACGGATTGATTGCCAATCTGCATCTTGCTGAGGAGTTTGACATCAATGCTGAGGAACCCTACAAAGTGTTTCAGGGGCTCAGCCTTCCAGAAGTGCAGGAGCTACATGCAGCCATATCACAAATGCAGGTGTGGTTGTACTCAGACTTGCTNAAGGTGCGGCAGCAGCGGCTGCAGCAGCATGGCGAAGGACAAAAGCAGCAAGAAAGACAAGAAGCGGAAACGAGACAAGGACGACGATGAAAGCTACAACAAAGAAAAAGCCGAACGTTTGGTGAGCAGTTGCTATAGAACAAGCGTTGCTGCCTCTTGAACCTGTGACAATTGCAGTAACAAAAACTTGTAGCCATTCACACATGCATGCAGGCCAAGAAAGTGGCCAACCACCTCAAGAAGCACAATGGAGGCCATGGCTATACAGATCAAGACAATCCCTTTGGTGACAGCAAAGTCAACGAGCGTTTTGTGTGGGGAAAAAAGATCGAGAAACAGATACAGTCAGGTGTCAACCTGAAGGACCTGACGGCAAAGGCGGAGAAGCGAAAGCAGGAGGAGCGCCTGGTAATGACTGATAAGATCACTTGCACANATGCCAGCTCTGGAGTTGTAGATGCTGTCTCATCTGCATGCCGTATTGAATATTGTGTGAGGAAGCAAGGTCTTGACTCAGGGGAGCCCCATTGACGGGGCGCATTTGCTGCTGTGACAATTTACACATGCATGCCACGGCATAAGGCAGCTGACTCATATTGTATGCTTGCCCGACATAAGTGGGAAGTGTACTTGGTCAAAGCCAGAGCCTGCTCATCACCAATAACACATCTCTGTGAACATTTGTAGCACACCTCAGCCATGCTTGGTAAAGATTTACCAAGGCGCAGTATGTTGGGTTGGCAATGCAGGTCATTGCAGGCTTGCGGTCTCAAGCTGGCTGGCAGCAGGGCATGCTCTTCCCCGCCTACTGCACCCTCACCCTTGCCACTGCCAAGGCCTTGCAAGCAACCCTGCAGGCAGCCCCCAAACCAGTCCTCCAGAACACAGACTGCACCATGCTGACAACAGAGGCCCTGCTGCTACTGCTGTCCTTAAGCGCTTGCATTGACCCTGCTATGACATCCGCTGAGCACAGCAACAAGGATAGTCACAACATGGCAGGACACAGCCCGCAATGGCCACCAGGGATGAGTCTGGCAGCAGCCCAGCAGTTGCAGGGCAGCATAGATGCAGTGTGCAGCGCGGGGAGTGTACTACTTCAGGGCTGTGCGTCAGAACTGTGTGCACACTTGGGCAGTGCTCTGCTGCTGGCTATCCTGCCTGTCATGCAAGCCTTGCCTGCAGGTGGGCTATGACACCGATAACCCCAACAATACAAATGATGCTGTAGTTTTCATGCAAGCCTGGTCTTCATGGTGGTGGGCTGTGACGCAACCACTGCTGCAAATTGTTCGATCACACTCAGGAGGCTGCCTTGCAATGATCAACAAGCCTGCATTGATGAGCAGGCGCATGTCAGTCAGAGGCACAGACATACACCATATTGTGACAAAGTCAGGCTTTTATGCTAACCAGTGATGGCAGCTATGAGGCTGGAAAACAAGCCTGGTACAAGCGCAGGCCTACACAGGCCTGAAAACAAAGCAAAGCTGATCAGTAGTTGCCCATGTTGCTCATGGACATGATAGATGCAGCTTGCTCACCCAGACGCATTTCAGGGGTCATGTAGTGACCTGTTTTGGCAAGCAACTTGTGAAAGTTAGCCCTGTTTGGTGCGTGTATGTTGTGCAGTCTACAAAGTGACCATGAATGTTGAGCTCAGGTGCAGCTACACCTTTGCTACATATACTTATCCACAATGATGCAGCAAGTGGCGGTATATAGTGTGTGGGAGAGGCGCCTGACAAGTTGTCACATACATGGCACACTTGATGTCTGCTTCAATGCTTGCAGACTGGTCATACACAAGCCTGGACAACCTACTGCGGAAGACCATCAAGATACATGGATCCCAGTCCCAGCTCACACAGGAGTCCGCNATCCCTGCAGCAGAGCAAGCTGAGCAGCATAGGGGCACGGCAGTGACTGACAGCAGAGGGACCCAAGGCACAGCCTTGGCGCAGGGGCAATCGGGTTTTGGTCCTGACCTGCACCTGCACCTGGAGCATGCACAAACAGCGAGGGTGGCGCAAGCACATGCTGGCACGGCATGCACTGGTGATGACCCTCTACACAGCTGGATCAGTCAAGTTGCCGTACCAAAAGTAAAGCTGCCATTGCTCATGCCTCAATGCCAGCTGCTGTATGCTGTCAATGCATTGTAGTGGTCTTAGTGCCCATATTCATGGGCAGTGCTGTGCGGAGCACTGCAGATTTGGAATCAGCAGTGTTGCAGATACTGGCCTGTCTTGTTTGCATGATGAGCAGACCGTAGTCCGGAACCACAGCTGACTACACACTGTGTTGCTCTTGGGCATCGCATACACCAGGCGTTGCAGGGCTGCTGATTATGCAAGAGCTTGATATGAGTTACCAGCTGCACACTGCATTCAAGGCTGAAAGCTTATGGGAAGTCAGGCAAATTCACTAGATCCTGATAGCTGCACATGTTTTCCCACGCATGTGCTGCAACAGGCAACTTCCAACATGCGCTCATACCATGTGCACACACTGTACATGTACGTGTTGATGTTATTCGATGGGGCTGTCTTGCCCCTCTAAAACTGTCTCCCAAACAACACATCAGCACAGCTATGCACTGCAATCATCCTGGATCATCCATGGGGTACCTGGATGCTGCAGGCACTTCCAGGATCAAGACTGGACACACACCTCTTACAGACTTGGTTGTTGCAACAGCTTGATTCCCTTGCGTCTCAGCAAGCTGCCATCACAGCTGCAGAAACCAAGCAGACCCAAATTGCCCATCTGGCTTGAGCTAGCAGCTGCAGCAGCAGCTGTCAGGGCTGTGCACAAGGCCCTTGCAAGTGGCATAGAGCATGCTCCAGGCACGAGTGTGCAGTTTTCACATTGCTCAGGCTTGCAGCCACTGGTACCTGCTGGGCAGCTTGCAGCTGACAGCGGCTGCGACACTGAGCTGAGTCATGCTATAGCATTTGGAGAGCANCCTGCCCTCCTGATCTGTCAACAGCAGTGGAACTATTCAAGAAACATGCTGAGATACCAGCAGCTGCATGGCTGCATTGCATGCTGGCCACTACAGCCCCCCAAAAGTTAGTCACGTCAACCAGCTCATGGGCATGTGAGCTGGCTGTTGACCAATGCAGCCAACCAGCAGATGGCCTGCTGATGCAGTGCTGTAAGGGGCTGGAGCAGTGGTGNTGACCCTGATTGTTGTGCACAGTGCAAGCGAGAGATGTCTGTAGATCAAGGAGGGATAAGCAGAACAGAATTCGTATTGTTGGCAGCAACATACATTTCAAAAGTTGATTTGTGTAAATGAAACCAGGCAGGTTCTCCGTCAACTAGCACTTTGGATTTTGGGGTGCTTTTGAGTAGACTCACACTACATTTGGTGTATTTGGCAGCAAATTATGGCACATGAGGGGACCCAGAGACCCGCATACTGATGGCTACTGCTGGTTAACACCTCCTTGTGCTAAGCCTGAATGTAGACAAGCACAATGTCTGCTGGGCACACAAAGCTGATTGAATGCAGCAACACACCTGGAGAGCTGGGGGCATGTCTGAACATACAGCTGTGACTTTACTTTCCTGCAACATCTTGACTANTGTCCGTACACGCCGTCGAGGTTCTTCAGCATATGAATTTGGTAGCTGCCTAGCGCTGTCGTTCACGGCAAGCCTTCGGCCAAACATTAGGGGCTGAGCTTGATCAGACTCTGCTTCATCAGCAGGCGGTTTGTAAAAAAGTAAGCACGAGCGTCGCTCTAGAAGCAAGGTGTCCGACAGCTTGTACCATGCCGCTCGAAGCCGATCGCCGAGCAGCCGTGCAGCGACAGGTACGCTGATGTCGGCTGCAAGTCGTACGTGCATCTGGCAATGTGCGTGCTGAGTCGTGTAATGCGCAGGTGGAGTTTTATTTCAGCGATAGCAACCTTCCGAGAGACAAATTTCTTCGAGAAAAGATTGAGGCGGATCCCCAGGTAGGCACACAGTGCGACGAATCCAGCACTTTGGGAAGTGTCTTACGAGAACATGCAGAGCACTGAAAGGTGGCCTTTTTTCACACTCACACCTGGAATGAATACCTTACANTGACAACACAACCTGCAATCAGATTACAGATGTATAGTGAGTGCCAGAGAAATGCCCAAATTAGAGTATATGCACACTGCCAATTGCCAAGGTCTGCTATACCTGAAGCTCTTCCCTAGCCTCATCCTTCCTGCCCAAGCGATCTAGTGTGCGACCCAATTCAACTCTATGTATCAACCGGCCAGGTGCTAAATTGACAGCCTTTGCATAGCTGTCCAAGGCATCATGGTGACTGCCTGCATGAAGACGCATCTCCTTGACCACAAATTCTTGAACACAAAGCCTCAGACCACACTATGCTGCAAGCTACATAGACGGCACGGCGCATTGATTGCACCACAACTTCTGTAGTGTTCGCTACCTATGAGCCAAAATGGCTATCTGTGATGACGCAGGCAGGGCACAGGACACAGGTCAGGCTGACATGCAATGCAGACTTACCTGGGGCTAGTGATGTGCCATACATCACACGCACTAGGGTGCGCACAACCATATTCAGATTGGCCATCTCTGAGTGCCATCTACCCATGAGATGATGTGCAAGGTCGTTGTTGGGCTCCAAAGCCAAAGCCAACACTGCTTCCTGCCTAGCATCATGAGCAAGGCTGACCTTGGTTTTGTTGTCACTCAGCAGTGCAAGACGCCCCANAAGGCATATCTGTGAGCTTTGGTGTGTAGTTCTGCCATCTTTGCAACCTTCACAACCAACAGAAACTGTGACTGCTAAATCAGGGTGGATGCAGCTGTTGCATGTATAATTTGAATGCCAGTCACAGATTTTGACGCACAAATGCTCATTTCCAAAACTTTATTTGACTTTGCAAACCAAGTTGAATACGATAGCCTACGATGGCTTTCAACGTAGACAATGCACTACGCAACAGGCATGACTGAACACAATCTGTGATGATTGTGTGCCAAGTGTTNCTAGCATCGGCTGGCACACCTGTAAAGTAAGTAGAGTATGTTCTGCACGATTAGCAGATTGCTGCTTCATCAGGAATACAAGTGGCGCTGACACAAAATTGTTGCACAAAATCAGCACTCAGTAGAAACAGGCATTAATCAACAAAATATCACTCAAACATAAATCCCTCAACTGATCACATCTATGGTTTCATCAGCACCGGCCACATGACCTTTGGCAGTAGTTCCCTGATGTCATCCAGGATTCACTGCACTTGCCAAAGCTCACCTGCAGCAGCAATAAAATATCAGCACAGAAACTCCAGCACAGAGCTTGTTTACTTTATACAGATGCCAAAGCTCACCAGTGTGGTGCGTTTTGGGTCATCTCGCTCTGTCCATAACACCATGCAAAAACGGCAATGTACTACCACAGCAAACGTTGTAGGCAAAACCCCCACAGCATCCACTTGATCCAATCAAAGGACGTGGCGGATTTACCTGTTGAGCACAAGTGAATTGGCCACTGGGTGCAACATCAGTGCAGGAGCTGCAGCGTCCGCAAGTCTTCTGACAGTAGTTGCCAACGAGCATGAAGGCCTCATTGCATTTGCCCCACCCAGCCTACAAAAGCACAGTGCTATGTGAGAAGTCATAGCTTGAAAGCGCCAGGTGATTGAACACGTACACTGAGGCCCACAGTAGTAATGTGATACTGGCAAGCTGCAGATGTCAGCATGAATCTTGAACGCTTTTGCAAACCTGCTGCGCGCATGTGTACTGTCCATTGGGTGGTGTGTCACTGCATGTGGCGGCTGCAGGCGCGCTTCCGCATCGGTTGCAGCTCCTCTGACAATAGCCAGACATGAACNCATGCACGCACTTGCATGCAGCTTTGTATAGCACATGCATGTTTCATCTAGCTGCAACTTGCCACAAGAACCACTGCCATGTGCGACCTGTTGTTAAGTGAAGCCTGACAAGTAAATTCAAGTACCTGCAGTAAACAGTAAAGGCTCTCACGTTCTGCAAAATTAAGCAGCAAACACTGCATTCTCTGCTAGACNGTCCACCCATTGCACTGTCCCAAAGCCGCCCACAAAGTAGATGTCTGAAATGCGGTTCATCCGAAAGAACAGCAAGTTGCCTGAGACCCATTTGTCCTTCTTATTGCTGGCATGTTTGGCTACATAGATCTGCGCACAGGACCACAATTACTCAGCTTGAGCTCTGCCAAATGCAAAGCAAAAGCTTTACTTGCTTCAGCTTGCTGACTTGATGAGCGCAAGGAAGAGCTCTAAGAGCTCTAAGAGCTCTGAGAGCATGACTAAGCTGCTTTGCACAAGCTTGCTTCTTGACTGCAGACTTGTTGACCATTTGATGATTCTTTCAGAATGGGCATCAGCATGGTGTGCTTGCCTCGCGTGCTTTCTCATGCATTTCGGGCGGCAGCTGATACACATCTCCAAAGATGGTGACCCTTGCATTGGCCATGCCGTGCCAGCCAGGCATTTGCACCACCAAGGAGCATCTGGGGTNTGCTCTTGTAGCTGCTGCCGTTGCTGCTGGTTTCTGATGCCCTCATAGTAGCCTTGCTGGCGAGCCGACAGCAGGGCCTGCTGCTGCATGAGGTACATGGGGGAGAGGTTGCCTGGGCCAGGTGGCATGTCTGTCTGAGACTGGCGGGGCTGAGCAAAAGCATGGGAAGCTGTACCGGAGGCCGGCAACATGCTAGGNGCTGTGCTCTGAACACCATGTTTGCAGGCATACGCCAAACTTTCTGCTTTGCTGACCTGTTAATGCCTTGTGTGACATGACACAGCGCAAGAGATGACATAGGACATGTAGCAAGCGTGATGCACTGCACGCAGGGCAAGCACTTCATGAGCGTTGTGTTATAGCTTTGCATTCCAGTATCTGTGCACAAGCGCTTAGCATACACTTTGCACACTTTCGCAAGTGCTTTTGTTCTTGACAAGTGCACAGGCCAGGAGTCCNAAAATGGTGTTGCCATTGGCTGTCAGCATGCTGCTGGTGCTGGACAGTGTTAGGGAAGCAGCAAAGGTGGCCAGGCCTGAGCTGTCGATGATCAGGCGGTCTGTCAGGGTAGCGCTGGATGTGGTGCCTGTCGTGCTGAAGATCAGGTTGCCGCCATTTTGCTGACTTGCGGCAGAGTCCTGCAGCAGGGCACATGAGTCACACAATTTGGCAGGCCACCTGCACTCAAAGATACGTTCACAGCAGCGAGACATGAGCTTACTGTGTAAACAGAGCGGATCTGTGCAGTGGGATTGTAGGCAGCCCCATCCCATCTGCTGAATGTTGTAATGCCAACAACTGCACCGGTAGGAGTTGCTGCTGCTCCTGGGTACTGCCTCAGAAAGCTCACAGTGGCCGCTGCAGCTGCAGTACCACTGTTGGCAAAGACCTGTGCGCCAGCATTGAACAGGGCTGCTGCATTCACGGTCAGAGTGTTGCCGCTGTTGCTGCCCAACACCGTGCTGCTACTTGCAGTGAACAGCCCAGCAACTGTGAGTGAGTTACCGTATGTGACAGCTGCATTGAAGGTCGCTGCAGCATTNAATGCATACATCAGTGATCACTGACCGGTTGCATGGATGCACAGACATAACTTGTGACATTGTTATGACAGAATCATGCAGGCGCTGACTTACACACAACCCAACCAGCCCAGATGGGGTACACCGTTCCCAAGACATTCAGAGCAACACCATTACTCAAGGTTCCAGACAATTGATTAGGGGCTCAGGGTCTGAGAAGCAACACTGAAACACAAAAGGGTTTTACCTGCAGCAGGACACCGCTGGGGCAGCCCAGCCCACCCAGGTTCAGCAGATGGTTCTCCAGCACATTCAAAGCCTCCTCCACATGCATGCCATGCAAATCAACCTGCACATACATCCACAAGCTGGTAACCACATGCACACTCATCACGTAACAAAGCTTGTCAAAACCACTGTACTGCTGCATGCACTCGGTGCAGACTTTATGGAAGAAATGGTCAGGCATGTACGTAGGCTTTGGTGACACAGGCAAACAGCTGCATGTGTCAGCTTCNGCAAGGTGTCACATTATGTCATTGTGTCATCATGAGACTCACTCGTGACACAATGCCCTTGGTGATGCTGAGGGAGTCTCCACCCAGGGGATAACCTGCCACCAAAATTGAGTCCTGCAGTGCAATCACCATGTCATGATCTGCACCTGCTGAACAATATGCTATATGTATGCAAACATGCAGTCGCACAAGGCTAAGCGATGCAGACAGCTCAGCATTGACGCAGATCATTGCACGCTAGCTCAAGGGTCTGTGTTCCACCCGGTTCGAGACGAGCAACTACCATACAAGCCAAAGGCAATGTTGCAACTACCTTCACATGCTATTGCTATACTGTCAAGTCTCAGCCAGTCAATGAACAAATGAAAGCTAGCCTGAGTTCAACAAGGGTCAAATAATGAGCCTCACCTGAAGTTCAGGTACATCCACAAATTGCAGGTCTAGGAGCTCATCTGTCCAGAACAAATCATCTTCTACTGTCACAAGAGCCAGATCTGCAATTTTGCCTTCACACAGGACCTTTGCACGCCACTTCTTGGGGTTGCCTGGCCGCCGCACGTGCACTNGCTGCAACAACATGCATGCATGCATGGCTCTAGCTTACTTGTGTGCCATCTTTGAGGGCAGCTAGGGTGGTTGTTCTTGGGGGTGCCCCTAGTAGGGCCTGTTCCCCAATGTGGGCCCCAGATTCCAATCGTTCTCCAGCGAGAGTTTGCACCCGAGGCAGCTTGACCGCGCCCTGCGGAGATGCGTCTTGCAACGCCTGCCGCTGCGCTGGTGTGATCGCGCCTGTTAGCAGACATTGGCCGGACTTGACAATGTACATGCTGTCCGCAGCCTCGCCCGCCCACGCCAGGACCATGCCTTCGCTGTATTCTCTCAACTCGAAGGACGCCACGAGACTTTTGATCTCTGTGTCATTGAGGNATAGCCTTTGAGTGTTGACAACAGTGGCATTGGTGAAAGTTTGACGGTGAATGACAAACAAGGAAGTTGATCTTACAAGGGCAGGAAGCTGAGATTCCATGTGTGCAATGACTACTCTGACTGGTGCAACATTGACACATTGTCCTCANCACCACTGACTCTCTGAGAGTATGAGCCTGAGCCCCCAGAGTTGTACTGCATGTCAACACGAGTACATAAGTGCACAAGCACCACTGATCAAATCCAGACTGTTTGAACAGTGCTTGGTNGCTTTCAGAGCGTTTCTGACTGCCGCCTCAGCAGCAATTTGCAGCGCGTATCCAGGGCCAGGCTGAACAACTACGTTGAAAGGTGTGCAGACCGAAATTTGGTTGAACTCGCCGAGGTTGATGGTGGTATAATCTTGCGCTGCTGCATTGCATGCGAGCAGGCTCAGGACAAGGCTCAGTACGATCACGGGCCGCATAGCTTTGTGATACGTCTTCCTGCACGCTTTTGGGCTATTCTTGGCTAGTGGAAGTGGGACCTCGCCCTGGCTGCGGTATTCGCCTACACAACAGATTTCTGATGACGGAAGCAGCTAGCTTCTGCAAGTAGCAGATTCGAGTCAGACTGACAACAGTCAGAAAAGCTACTCTTACGCCACTGCTCTCTGCCATGCGGCATTGCGGCAGACACCCTTCATGATTGGCAACTTTCGTGGAATTTCCGAAATCCGTCACGTGTGTCTGATATGCAGTGTGGCCATCTGTGCACCGTCCGAGATCTGCTCAGTCGAAGAACAAGTCCGTCCACAGTGCACCTCAACATAAGAGCATGGCTGTCACAACTCTTCAGCATAACATCATTGCATGCAAGCCACACAGGAATGTACATACCCTGCAACCATGGTCGGACTGCAATCCTTATGTATATAGCAATTAATACATTTCATGAAATCATCCAACCAAACGCTGCGCAGCTCACTTGACTCCTACGCTAGCTTTCACTGCACAGAGACGTAGCTGAAAACAGTCACAAGCCTAAAATGGCAGACATGCCTCCTTCACTCAGCACTGAAGCACAGACCAACGTGGCAGATAAGAACTAGTGCAGATACACTTGTAGCAACAACACAGTTTACTTGTTGGGTCAAGTCTACAGCTTCAAAGCTTCAAGGGTGCCCAATTGCTTGCAAGCCACTTGCAGACTACTAGAGAACTGAATCCAGCTGCACCTGCAGAGCTGGATTATCAGCTACCTAGCACCAAAGGCGCATGTATGCCAGCAGCTAAAGACATCAACCGTTACAAANGCTCATGCCTGAATGGTTCTTGCTGGTACAATCCCCGATTGTTTCACAGAAAGCGTGGCTTGTGAGGATGATCACCTGTGTGTTCACTGACCTGTATACAGGTGCCAGGAGAAGTCAGTGTTCTGGTATATCCTTTTCTTTTCTGAGTGGCACTGTGCGGGTGAGCGCGGCTGGCAGTCAGTTGTACACCAAGGGTGCGCTACGCGCAACCCGTTGCGAGATGCAGTATTGGGTTGTAATGCACATATGAGAATGCAGTATCATCGTGACGTCATTGTCGCGCTAGTCCGAATTCGAACGCTATATCCACCTTGAGCTATCATGACGGGCAGAGGAAACACCACAGGCAAGCTCAGACGTCGTGCATCGTTGTCGCAAGCAATCGACATAATAGCGTATTGCGGTTCTGTTCAGCCGGCTGGCGGTGTGCGAACAGACTGTTCGTTTCAGAACGCCTGGTGTCATTTTGATCAGTTATCAAGCCCTGTTTGCGTGTCAAGGTGGCATGTCACCGCGCAAGCCTACCAGGATACGACTTCGCGACAAATTCAGCAGCTTGGACTGTTTAGATCTTTCTACCCACAGCAGTGCCCTGTTGTCCCCGTTCCTGAGCTCAGCAGGCTCTGCTCGTGAGGACGAGGATCTGGAGAACAATTTTCCGTTTCGCATATCCCCCATCAACAGCGCAACAGCACCAGGGAAGCAGTACGTTAGTGAGCAACTGCACAGGCAGCAGTCCCCAAAACGTGAACACCAGCCCCTGGCACGTGTAGACAACTTAAACTTGTCAACTGATCACCTTGCATTATCAGCCAATGGAGTACAGCCAGTTGAACCAGTCAGCGCTGCACAACATGACTCTGTGGTGAGGGGCAGCACCGCCACCAGCTTTCACAGACTCCCTGCAGTCCAAGTACAGACGATATCTTTCAGTCTATAGGGTGCGCCACAGCTGACCAGAAGTTGTGCTGCTCTTGCAGGACTTGGCTGCAGCAAGCACACCACTGGTCAGTGCTGCAGCTCAGCATGGCCAGCGTGCAAAGCGTGTTGCAGACCCAAGGCGTGAAAGCACTGCACTTTTCAAAGGCTTCTCCATGTCTTCAGCAGAATCTGGGCTGCTTGGGATTGNAGTTTCCTTTACTTTCCACATACTGATCTTATACTTGGTTGATGATGAGCAATTACAGCAATGCGAATCTGTTTCTCATGCTGCAGAATGTTGCGACTGGCCAGTCACAGGGCATCATGCATGACAAATGCACAAAGACTAGCACTGCTGTACATGCCCTGCCGCTGCTCAGGAACGTACTAGATGCTGTCACGCTGACCAAAATCTGCCTTTCTTAGCTTGTCTGCAGGAGCAGCAATTGCTGTGCAGTAAAGCCTGTGCTCCAAATGTGATTGTTCGTCACAGCACGTGTCAGCAGATCTCTGCTTTGAGAACATTGTGGTCTGACATGCACAGTGCATGTGACACTTGCCTGACAGTAATACGGCTGGTACGGCTGATGGAGATTGCTGCACTGTATGCATGCAGGCACATGCGGAGTTGCGAAACATATACCAGGAAGGCAGCATTGCCCTGGTAAATGCCACTATGTGCAGTGCCATCAGTTTGCTCAGGCACAAACAGTTTGCTGGCGCGATGGACACAGCGAGGCAGGCCTTTGAGCTGCTGCAGGAAGTCAGGAGTCACCCCCTGCTGCATGCTCGAGCTGCTGCCNACCACATCACACAGATGACATTGAGACTGGTGCAGACGTTGCACTCCTGCATGACCACGACACTAGTCAAGCTTCCCAGCACTAGTGCAGCACA